>LPNX010548342.1:583873-587536 GCA_001517045.1 Pseudotsuga menziesii | reverse complement strand
TAAAGAACAACTTCCTCAGAGGTCATGATTTGTACACAAAGTATCACAATATTTTGAGTGGTGGTATCTTCAACTCAAATTTTGAACAATGGAGGGTACAAAGGGATATCGTTGATGGTCACTTCAACTCATAGAGATTTTGTTAATTCATGGTAGTGTATTGACATTATGTATCAATACGAGGCTTATATATCCATGTCTATAGAAATATGTGACAATAAAAAATCTATCCATCTAAAATAAAAATAATTTGTCATTTGTATATTGTATACATTGAAAAATGAGTTGTTTCTCTTTGTGTATTATTTACATTGAAAATTCTCTTTTTTACTGTGTACATTGAAAATGGGTGGTTTCTCTTTTGTATTGTGTATATTGCAAATTAGGTGACATCTAATTTTTTGTTAGTTAGGGTTTTATTGATGGTATTAAGATTGTGTATGATCTTTCATCCTTGTCGCAATTAAATCTAGCTTTTTTGAATTGTGTTTGGCCTAGTTGGCCCTAGTTGGTTGTCAACTTTGGCATAAGGATTACAAAGAAGATTTCAATAGACACCCACTAGCCTAATAATTGTACCAATGTTCATGGTTGTAAAAAATATAACTTTGGTAGCAAGAATGGTACCACTAAAGGTGTCAATAGAGTTTATCCTGAAGGTGTACTACACGGTACTATTGAACCTAATGAAATCACTATTGACACCTTTGTCTTTAAATATGAAATACTATAATATGTTTCAATAATAAACCCTTTTGGATTATTTTTATGGGAATTACCCCCCCTGAACTTCTGATTGTGGGATAGGTCAAATAGGTTTGGAAACCATATAACTATATATCCACATTCACATCTTAACTAGAGGATATTTTTATTGTAGTTTATAAAATTTGGTCTTAATATTGGTATATTTCAAATTATGTGATATCATATAATCACATCATCATCAACGTCCTCATCATTTCCATCATCATTATCACCATATTCATTCATCTCATTGTCATCATAGTCAGCATTGTCATTGTTATCGTCATCATCATTGTCCTCATTATCGTCATCATTTTCATCATTATCATTATATAAGAACATCATTGTCAATGGCATCATCATCATCATTGTTCATCATTATTTTCATCATTGTTATTGGGTATGTGTTATATTCTTTGCATAAATCCTATGCCAAATTGGATATTCTGGTATAATTTTTGCCCATTGTTTTCAATCCATTGTAATATAATTCTAGTAAAGGGATTAGGGTTGTAATAATAATGATCATCATCATCATCATCATCATTTTCATCATCATCGTCATCATCATTGTCATCACCGTTGTCATTCATGTCATTCACATTGTCAGTGTAATCATCATCAACATTCTCCATGACATTACTAACATTGCCCCCTTTCCCTTATGGTCTTAATAATGGTCATCATTGACATCATCATCATTTTCAGCATTGTCATAATCATAATTTTCATTCATATCATTCTCACTGTCATTTTCATATTCGTCATCATAGTCATTATCATCACCGTTATCATCACCAACCCTTTTCCATGAGGCATGCATGGCACCATGCAATAGAATTGGTGTTTTCGTATTAAGAACCTGGAATGTTGAAGTGAATTTATTGATTGACATTCAAATACTTTCAGCATAAAATAATTGTAATTTAAATAGTATGCCTACATATTGTTAAAGGATTTTTAAGCATTTTTTATGTTAATGATCATTTTCCTTTTCCGTCTAGACTTCAAATTATGTGTCCATATAATAATTGAAACCCAAATACCTTGTTAGTGCCAAAAGGCCTTTTCAGCAATATAAATGTAGGTAGAATCTCCATTGTAAGAAAACCTTTCATTTTTCAAATTCAAGTGCATTTCTTTAATAATTCATAGCATGCCTCTCTTTAATTTCACATTGATAGCTAGACGAGGATCATTAAATATATTGCATTATCTCCTTGCTCCAAATCAGCTACATCTTGAGGTACTTGAGAGATTGACTTGTCTTTCTAGGTTTGCACAAATTTGGATGCATGGAGGTGTCCATGAAGATAATTATATGAAATTATATTATATCACCAATAAAAAAGGAGTAGGATAATGCTTTATTTTCTATTATTAAAGGGGAAAGGAATATAACAATTGAAAAACATGAAATAACACCTAACGAGATTACTAGGGTATTCAAGAATTAAACATTGAAAATCATGGTATAATCCATGTCCTACATGAAGATTTCATTTACCTTTGTCCCAAGGCAAAAAATCCTATGGAGGATACGTCTCTCGGATTATCTTGGAATCCTATCAACACTTATTATATCCATAGATGGAGTGATAGTGTATTTGGATTTCAAGAAGTGTCGACAGTCATTCCCAACCCATCACCATGTGACGATGCTTTCCATGTTAAATAGTTGACCAATTAAAGGCGTCGTCACTTAAGCGACGCTTACTAACGCGTCGTCGCTTAACCGACGGTTATGAGAATAGTCGTCGCTTCACCGACGCTTGTGGCCACATTTACAAAAAAAAAATGTATCCTTGTGATTTTTGGTAAGTTTAAAAAGAGAAATCCACGTGCCATCATATTTTTCCGTCGGATTTTAGATCAAAATGTAGTAGTGCGAGTATTCAAGCAAGGGTACAGTCCCAATCCTCCTTGTCGTGCTCTATTGTTGGAACCTGTAGTATATAGAGAGTTGTGGTGATTTGACAATCCTGTGAGGTTCCAGACCTTTAATCCACTCCTCTCACATATTTTGATTACTGCTTTTGTTTGAGCAGCACTTGTTGTCTGTACAGTTAGGATTTCTTAGAAGAGAGAGATAGTTTTGTTATATACACTACTACATATGGCTCAATTTTCCCATGAAAGTTTGCCACAAAAAATTTAAAAACGTTGTTTTCGTGGAAAAAAAAATTAAATTTTTGGAAAAAATTGAAAATGGTCGCGATGTTTGCCATTATAGAGACATTCTTCAACGTTCGTCACTATTTCGACGGCAGTTTGTTGCTATTGCGACAAAATTCCAAGAACATCGCTATAGAGACAAAGTACCAATGTTAATGCATGTCACTTATATCTATTCAAAAATTCAATATTGGCTGATAGCTCTTGAGCACTATGATTCATACAGGCAGGAGTTTTTTCATCTCTTTGACCATTCTTCTTATTGTTTACATGTTTCCTTGATATTTTTTAGCGTGTTTGTCAATTTTTTGTAGCTTTTCAAACATCTTGTATTTATTTCATGCTATGATTATTCCTTCTCTCTTTATCATTTTAGACAACCTTGATATGTCTTAGTTTGTTTGATAAGTATGACTAACATAAGTCTGAACATTTATTGAACTAAATCATCAAAATTTTAGATTTGCTTGTTCAAAAAAGAACATATTTTTAATATCGAGTTATTCCATCTATGTAACAAGTTTATCAGACTTCTCATGCAAAATTTTGTGAAACACTTTATCATAACATAAGTGACAAGATTTGCATTTACTATTTGTTGTAAAATATAGTTTTTCCCTATATTTTATTATTCTATCATTGTTGATTTAAGGTTTAAGTAAAATATTTTGTTTCAAGCTCCTCACTAAAAGACTAGCTAGGTTGTCTCTAGGCCAATGCAAAGAAAGAATGGATGCCCCC
>LPNX010548342.1:488873-578873 GCA_001517045.1 Pseudotsuga menziesii | reverse complement strand
AAAAAAATATATAAGATGATTAGTTTAAGAGAAGAAGTACAACATGAAAGCACAAAAATCATCACTGAATAGCTTACAATACACTTAAGCTCATTGGGCCTCTTTGGTAGTGAACCAACATCTAAAGCAATAGGCCTCACCTACAAATAGGAAAAAAACATACATAATCATGACTAATTCCAAATCATATTAAATGGAAGACAAATCAGTGAATCAAAACACTAATTGAGTTGAGTACAACCTCACTCTCATCAACATTCTCAATTGATTTTAGAGTTACCAGCCTATCTTTTGGGTCGTAGGACTTGCATTTTGAACCAAATTTGCAGATACTAGTTTCGTATAATACTGAGTTCAATGATATGAGAACCATCAAGCAACCAAAAGAAAGAAAAATTAAATTACAACTATATCAAAATAAATCAAACAACACATAACAAAATATTGATGTTGTAATCAAAAGGATGTTAGTTAGTCTTAAAATACAATAAAATATAAAATAAATATAACATAATAAAACAAAACAAAAATAAAACAATGAACAGACATAATAGCCGCATACAAACCCCGCAAAACATATTACAACCACTGGCTACATCTTTGCGACATCCAAACACCGTGACAGGTGTTGCCAGAGGTCTCTACGATGCATCTCCCCCGGTGGATATAAATGGATATATATTTTCTATCTTTACTGAACAACCACATTACATCTCCTTATGTATGAGTCTCCCCCATATCTGGGCCATCTGCATAGCATTACTAAGGGGATTCGATAACGGCTATGCTTTTCTGCATTAGCAGAAACAAGAGGACAGTGCCCAAGTCCATTAACTAGGAGAAGTTTGTGGCCCACCCTTTCTGAATTGAATCCATTTTAGGATTTGTATTTTCTTCACTGTGATCGGAGCTTTGCATATTACGTGCTACTGGAGGTTCATGACACTTGCTTCTGAAGGTCACGCAGAAGAGGAGACTTTGCAGTGGTCCAAGAGTTTGCAAAGGGAGAGGAGGGTTTGCAGAGGAGGAAGAGGGTTTGCGGAGGTCACGCGGAGGCCAATAGAATGCCACCAAATCAGTGAGTACCCTACAATGACTAAGCATGCTCTAGTTTTATTGATATTATACCCTCCATATCGTTTATTTCCAAAGGAAACAAGATAAGAACCCACAAATTTTATAAAAATAATAAAAACAATATATGTTTGCTAAAATAATTTTGATTTGGAATTATAAAAAAAAAAGTTCTCTATGCAGAAGAAATCTTTATTTATCATAAATTTACACTGGTATGGAAAATCTGAAAAGAATGTGCTCATAATATAGTTTAAAAGCTGAACTTCTCTTCCCCTGAAGGTCATAATATAATTTAGTTTTGCTAAATTTGGGTTTCCTTGCACCATTTGCAGTTTGTTTCCGTAATCTCTAAAGAGTGCAGTCTGGCATTGTGGTTTGATCTGTTCTTTGCATCATAACTTTATTTGGATGTCTCTGTTGATTGTTGATCCAATAATCCCTGTACTCTTGTTGATTTTGTTCAAGTTGTTTGTTCTTAAACAAAATTATCTTCTCATAGTTTCAACAACATATATACATGATTATTTTCTTGTTGATTCCTAATAGCTATTCATCTTTCAGACTTTTGTGCTTCTAATGCCCTGCATTACTACATTTTCTTAGTCCAATATATCTTCCTATATTCCTAAATTTGTACTTCTAGAAAGGTTGTTTGTGTTATGCCTTTTTGTTTTCTAAAACAGAAATGCTTACCTCATTCTATGACTGGCCAGGTCACTGACTTTTTCTCTCCTTTTGAATCATCATCTCCCTTAGTGGGTCCTTTTGGACAATGGAAAGAATAGATACTCAGAGTCTTTCCCATCCTTTTTCATTTGATGGTGGCAACTGACTTGCCATTTTTTGTTAAGCATTCAAGATTTATGTAGTGCCAGTCACGACACAGACCATTTCAATGTATTTAAAATCTCATGCTATATGCTAAAATGATTGCCTAACCAAAACTCATTATAATGTTGACAAGATCACCAAATGCTTGTGAATCCTACCTATTTTGGCATTCCTTTTGTTTTTTACATGAAGTTTGTGGACATCAAAATAGATGATCTTACTGAGTACATCCCATAAACATATTATTTTTTCATGGAACTTATGTTTTATTCAGGATGCTGCTTTTCACAAAACTTAGAATACCATGGTAGATACTCGAGAGCTATTGGCTGACTGTCAAAAATTAATATCCTGAAATATGGCATTCTCAAAGAAATTATTTTGATTGATATGATGATTGAAATTTAGATTCACTGTTGATACTAGTATGTGCTATCTCAATGTCATTGTGTTGTGAGCCACAGGTACTATCCCAGGAGCCAAATGGCATTCTACACTACTTGTCTGGGGGAGCATAGGACCCGCATGATATAAATGTTCTTTCAACTGCTTGTGAGTAATCTGTTCAGTGTTGGTATCTACGCCCAATGAAGTATATTCCTTTCTGTGATTCTTTATTGCAACATGCATTCTTATTTTATGGAACTTTTAGAGTTTAAAATATGCTCTCCAATACTAAATAGTAAATGCTCATACCCTGTAAAATGGGCCAGTTCCCACCTTTTTGTTTTCAATTGGAAAGATATTATTCTCAATGACTGAAAGCACAGAATAGCTACATACACATAGATTGACAAGACATAACCTTTTTATTTTTATCTTCTTTGATTTGGCATACTTGTATGCAACTCCCTTCTATCCTCTATAACTAGTTTTCTATCAATGGTCTCCAGAGATGTATGAATTCATGCACATCTGAACATGGACACTAATTTTTTTTCCCTAATTAAAGCATCCTATGAAAACATCAGTTGGTGCATATATTTACAAGCTAATACCTATGTCCTAAAAAACAATTCAATACTAATTCAATAGCTAATACCTAAGAAGTAACTGATTATTGATTTATTGTTTTTTGGTAGCATGGAATTCACACAGGCTAGAGCTTGAAACCTTTCATACTAGTCATAAGGTTGTAGAGGTTGTTCAAATGGTCACTCCACAACCTCATAATGTTATTTTGGGAATTACTCAAAGACATGGATAACATGGTTCCTTCCAAGGCCCAGTTGAAGCTCACATCTTGAATGCGGTAATGAAATCCCCCCTGATGCATTTCTTGTTGCTATTCAAGTTCATAAATATGTTCCGGCTTTTGAAAAATTGAAAATCCATATACTGCTAGTGTATTTTGTGGGACATATTCCAATGGAGGCTGTGATTAAGGCCTGGGACGAGGAGGCTTGGGGACCCATGGATGGATTTACATGGCCATTCTTAGTTTTTCCAAGGGATATTTTCAGTTTGCTTTTGCTTAAGAGAGCCATTGTCATGAAGTAATATCCCGTGACCCATGGATGTGTCAGAATGTCTTCGTTGTCTTTTCCAAGTGGCATGAGGATTCTTTGTCAAAGAAGCCCCCAAACATTAATGTTTGGTTTGGGTAGAATTCTAGGGTTCCCCTTGTAATTCTAGAATTTTTTGAGTGTATTTTGATCCTTGCTGATCGTTTTATTTTCCATGAACCAACCTGGATTTTTAACTCATACACAAAAGAGTGTTTGTCTTAGGGTTGATATTTCCAAATATTTAAAGTAAATGTGTATATCTGAAGGGGAGGGTGAGTCATTTATCAACCAATGCAATACATTAATCTCCCCAACAACTTCTTCATGTGTCAAATCCCACACCACAGGATTAAGGATCGCCTCTTGCTAGCAAAAAATGATCCTGCTCCTGAAGTGGCTAAAACAGTAGGTTTGGCCTAGTAGGCCTTGCCCCAAACAAATAATGGACAAAAAAGGGTGGTAACGAAGGGTAAAGATCCCAGCTCTTAATAACCATGATTAGTTCTAGGCTTAGAAACTCCAATTGATGCCTCAAGCTATCCCTATCTAGTCTCAGGAGAAGCCTTCAAATTTTGTGGTGGTTAGAGGGAAATTCTTACGCCACAAACACACCAGCATTAAAGAAAGACATGACATAAGAGGTATTTAACACTGAGATGGATGTTATTCATTAATTAATATATGTGCCAGCAGGCACATTGGAGAATTCAATGCTAGTTGCGTTCTTATCTTGGATTCATTAGTATTCCTTAACTTGCATTATTTTGCATAATGTCTAGGCTTACCACAATAAGAAGAAGTACCTTCCTTCTGGACAAAGTTGTATGGTGTTTTTTTATGATGATTCTCCTTGCTCTGAATTTAATTTTGGCCTGCCTCTATTTTTCATCCATGACTTTCCCTTGAATTTTTGCTTGCCTTTGTCCATCAATGCCAAGTCCGTGGAGTGTTGTCGGTTTTTAACATTTTCTCTCCTCTCTTCTTCTTGCATGAAAATACCTATCAAAACATTAAAATATGGTACCTTTTCCATAGCTGCAAGACTAGTGATAAAATCTTGGTATTTTGATAACATCCCATTTTATGTAAGAGTAACCAGATCATTACTTGATTCATTTTCTCCTACGTTACCAAGTTTATCTCTCAAATCCTTCACTCTAGATAAGTAAGAACAAATATTTTCATTATGTTGCATCTTAACTGAAGGAATCTCACTTTCAAGAAATAAAATTCTATTTGAATTTTCCATTTCATACAAATTGTTTAACATAGTCAATGTTTCAATAGATGTTTTGTAATATATACGGTGAAGAATAATGTTATCTTTAATCAACATTTGTAAGAGAACTTTAGCCCTAGTTTCTCTCTTCTCACAATATATGATTGCAGCTGGAGGATTAGCTGGTTCGACTTCATCGATAGTTACAAACTTACAATTGACTAAATATTGTAACCTTCCATTAATGTTTGCATCGTAAATTTCCATTCCACCTAAATTAACTCATCTAATTTACTAGCTTCATTTCGATATGAATCTTTCAATTTTGACAAAGCTAATAAACAAGCCAGCAAATGAAAGACCGATAACACAATGATTTTGCTAAAAAACTGCTTGAATTACCTCTTCTCCATGCAATGATTTTAGATCGTAAGAATTCCTAGCTTGGGGGCTTCAGACTTGCTGACATAATTGTTGTCTCCTCAATTAGAAACAAGGACTCGTAAAATCTTGTGTGGGAAGATTCTATGTCTCACACCCTCCTTCTCTAGCAAATCTGCTGGATCATCTTGACTTCACTCTCATACCATCACTGAAAAAAATTAAGAGAATCTGAGGCACAATTTTGAACACACAAACAATAATCTAATGGATTGCATTAACACAACAATTATTTATTACTCACTTGAGTGGATTCTATCTATAATCTTGATAACAGATCGAGGGCTCACATTTAACCTTATCTGCATCCCACTAGAAACCTTTTTACTGCTATAGCCATGCTATAAACAACTATTTTCCAATTATATCTCGAATACTATGGAGGTGGAGCATTGGAATCTTCTTGAGAAGTGTTCATCCTTGGAGCATTGTTTGTTGGATGTCTTCACCTCGGATCTTGGAAAGTGTCAGTTGTAGATGGATTGTTTTACATGTGGGCTTATCTTCTTGTATTTAGGTTATTTGTAGTGGACTAGGTCCACTTTGTATTGTTGGCCTCCCTCACCTCTCATATAAATAGAGTTCTTTCCTTCATTCATTCATCACATTGTTCACTAAAGATGTGAGTAGTGGAGTGCACTAGTCTCTCTCTTGTACTCTTCTTCATTTATATTGTTCTCTTTGTCTCATGCCCAAGGTTTGTGAAGGAAGTTCAAGAGAATATCTATGGTTAGGGTTTTACCTTTGAAGACAAAGAAGCTAGGGTTTGTGATAAATCCTATAAGGGCAAGAGATGCATCTTATATTGTATCTCTCATGAGAGAACAAATACTAGAGTTTTGTGGCATTTGGAAACCGGTGCTAATTGGAGTACTTATTTAGAAGAGAATGAATTTCCTTGTACACTTGTGGGATGCAAGTCTAGGTGCCAAAGAGAATCTTTGGTACAGTGACCATCTTTTGTTAGGAGTGATTATTAGCTAGGAGTTGGCATCTAGGTTTTTCTGTGTTTTCACTAGCTACAGTTTGGAGAGCTTGACTTGTACCAACTTGGTGATGAAACCTTGACTTGTGCTTCATCTCTTATATAGAAATGAAGTGTTTCAGATGCCCAAATATTATGTACTAGCAGAATTGATTTTCAGTTTGTGTTATTTTCTTGTTTACGTGGATTCCAACACTTTTTCATGCTGATTTGACATATTATATTGCTGAAATTATTAAATGATTTTAGTGCACACCTTTAAGGTAAAGGAACAGATATATTGCTGTGAAATTTACTGTAATAAATTCATTTTCACATCTTTTATATGATTGAAACGTGTGCCCTAAGGGCTGTACTTTGTTGGTGTTGAAGTACACTTAAATGGTATTTATTCTCTTGAGCGGATGGGTGCTTTTCTTTGAATTAAAGTCTAGTTTTTGCTGTTGTAATTGAATATTTCATATCAGTCCTAAGGCTGAATGTTCATAGGGAATAGGTCTAGGAAATCTCATGTTTGAGGTGAAATTTCTGAATTTGCATGAAAACTCAGATTCACAGAATTTTTACACAACTAATGTAGGGTTATAAGATTCCACAATGAATAAGATAATGGTAGAAACCTAGTATAAAGCAACACTTATTGCAGAATGTTAGGAAAGGATGGTGAACAAAAACTATAAACAAATCCATTTAATAATTCAGAAGTATATTATGAACTAAAACTTTGTTTATTAACATGCAATTGTAAATCAAATTCTTGATGACATACATATAGACACTCTTTCCATTTCTTTAGTTCAACTTAACACAATTATCTAGGAAGGAAAAAATATATATATGTATGATCTCAGTATCATATACTGAGATCAATACAAGCAAGATATACACAAATTGCAAAAAAATGGTTGGATATATATCTCCATGAAGAAGTTAAATGGAAGAATGAACTTCACCAAGTTATAAATCAGTTACAAATTAAGAAATAAGAATTGGCAATCATTTTTAATATGGTTGTCCAATTGTTGTATTATAGATCACGATCTAAACAATTCTCTCTTTCTCCTTCCAAATCTGTTGAAAAAGAAATTGAGGCAACAAAATTTGTTTCATAATTAATGAATTGAAATTTGTATGGCATTTAAACAAATACTCTATCTATTGCATCAACCCATCTTAATACTATTAAATGGAAAGACAAATATGATTTATATGACTTGGGTCTCATCTATAAACAACAAATATAAGTTTGAAATCCAGTGAATGCAAGAATCATGGCTTTCTCAATATTTGGTTAAGGAGTAAAACTAGAAAAAAATTATAGACATTGCACGAACAACTAGAAGCTAAAGAATAAGACAAAAGGCACATGCATTAGTTAGCCTTACAAGCAATTTCCTGTAGGAGTCTAGGAAAATTTTATTCCATGTATTTAGATGAGAAGTGGGCAAATTTATGAATATATAGGCTAAATGCACGTGAATCAGTTTAGCATAAATTAGAAATTGGCATTATAGGATTTTGAGGGTATTAGAGGGTAGAAATTAATTTTCTATTATGTTCCAATACGTGAACTCGTTTTTTGCAAAACTTATACCATAAGTAAATCAAGCTATGAATACTAAATATACCAAGATTCAATTAATTTTAGATTATATTTTTCAAGAAAATGGCCACCATCGCCTTCATCCATTTTTCGTTATAATCGTTCATCTATTGAAAATGAAACTTGGAAGACAGAAGCATAAGGGTGATATAAACAACACCATTAATTTTCATGCAAAAATGATTTGTAATTTGAGAAGTAATGGCTAGACAATGTTGCTTAAAGAAGTTAATTATGAGAATTTAGGTGGAAAACACAAAATATCAAATCCTAAGGTAATTAATCCTTTTCTTGAGGATATGAAAACCCTCAAGTGTGGGGGAGATTTTGGGTTCCCAAATTGTGCCCATTTCGATTTGTATTTTTGATATTTTCTGTCATTCACACTTTTTTCCATCAAATCATATGTTTTCCTCTTTTTAATTTGTTAAGTCTTCATAATCCATGTCAAAATATCCTCTAGGTACTTAAGGTTTCTCTAACATATGTGTTCTATTTATTTGATGAATAAATAAGTTTTCAAATCATTAAAAGATTAAATGACAGTTATTTATGGGTTTCCTAAAAACATGTAGACTAAGTTCTTTTACATGGTTGGAGCTCTTATGAGAAACTTCTAGAACATGGGTTTTGTTCCTAATGTCAATGAAATAGACTTATGTTGATTAAAACTTACAGAACTCACATGTGTGGATATTTAGTGTGTGATTAATGCTTTATCCCAAATTTACAGTAGTTTTGAAACATCCAACATCGACCTCAATTTATGTGTAGAAAAAGGCGAAGCTAGAAAATATGAGATATGGGTTTTATTTGTAACATGATAAATTGAGTAATTCGTGGGATGTTTTCCCAATTGATATATGGTTTAAGATGTGTCATGGGTTCTTTAAAACAAATCTACCCAAATTTATTTAAATTCCATATTTGTTGTTTTGAACAATTTTCATTTTTCCAGAATTGTAAAAGATCTTATTTGATTAAATTCGATCAGATTTGGGATTTTGGGGTCTGTTGTAATCCATCTCATCACCTCTTTGTATAAATTCATAGCAAAAAGTTAAGAAATGGGGGATTGAGGATCAATATAGGTGGAAATATGTATTGAGAACATTGTTTTATTGGTAGCGTTACTTTCTCATTCTGCTATTATACACTTGTCACATACCTATAATCTACCTAAACTTTTTTCTTTGAACTTAAGAATTTACCAACTTTTTTTCAACATCTAAGGTCATGCAACATTTCCTTTACTCAACCATAGGGCTTTGGCTAGCTTATGCATATTACAATTGGACTATACATCTTCACCTAAGGTTTTCCCATAACTTTTCCTTAGACTACAAGCCATCAAATACCTCTTTGATTCTGTGAACTATACCAAGAGATGTTGCTACTATAACTTGGACCATTTTCATTAATGAAGTTCAAATATTCTGAAGAATGTTGTGATTCTTATTTTATGTATTTGAGATCCTTCCTGTAGTATATTTTGGGGAAGAAGGGGCCCATTATTCCAAAAGTTATATTATGTTGTCTCTTTCTGCCATAGATTAGTTTCTTATAAATGCATACCATTTTGTTTATATTTTATGAAGTGTGAATATAGTTTTAGTATATCACCTTCGCTTATTATTCGATTTTTGTTTTGAACAAGTGTGAAGCATTATAATTTGTTTTCCTTTTTGAAGCATTGAAATACTAATTTTAGAGAGATTGAACCACATGACAAAAGAGTCGCAACATTTATAGTAATTAAAACGAAGGCAGAGTATTCATTTTACATTGATCAATAATATGTGCATTGACTCATTTCATCATGAGTTTTGAATCTAAAGGAAGGAACAAATACTTTAAGAATATAGTTTGATCGCATTATTTCTTGTGTTAATGAATATCTACTTGTTGCATTATGGTAGAAACATAGTATAAAGCTGCATTAAGATGCCACGATGAATAAGATAATGGTAGAAACCTAGTATAAAGAAATACTTATTGCAGAATTGATAGGAAAGGACAGTGAACAAAAACTAGGAACAAATCCATTTAATAATTCAGAAGTGTATTATGAACCAAAACTTTGTTTATACTATAAAATGTTGCTATCCCTAATATTTCCTTCAATTGTTTTGTTAGTGTTAGGTTTTAATAATGTCGTGGTATGAGGTAGTTGTGATCTGGTTTCTTTTTTTTGTATTCATTTAAATAAATTTTCTATGAAGGCCTCTTAAACTGGATGTGACATGCTATTTCTTATTGGGTTTAAATATTTTGCTAATTAAGGGTATTATGAACATACCCCATGGATGTTTCAGTTGAGATATCATTCCTTGTGCTCACTATTTCTGTCATGGAAATTTTTGAAAAGAACATCTCTTTTGTGTAGGACACATGCTTTTATTGCCCTGCGAGGACCTATGAACTGCAACTATGCATTATCATGGTAAAGGCCACTTTAACGTGGGGGTTGTCAAATTGGCCAACTCATACACATAATAGGGGCTTGTCATTGTTTGAACTTTGAACCTAGGTCATTATCATGGTGATTCCTTGGCTCAGATACCATTAGAAAATGCGACGATAGCAGCATAAACAATAATAAGATCACTAAAAGAATGACAAAGTAGCTAACATAAATGGTGTATGGTGAATTGTTTCAGTAGTCTCCCATGTTTGAGTTAATTGCTGTATAACCATTTCAAGATAGGGGTTTATAAAGGACCTAACACAAATGCTTTACTTACAACCCCCGTTTGACCTTAATTCATTGATATTTCCTTAAAAAGGGATAACAACAAAGAAACTAATTCCCAATTGAATTGTTTTGAATATGAATTTGTCATTCTTTTCAGTTTCCAATTGATATGGTTTTTGTTGCAAGACCTAGACATTTCACGAGAATCAATATTGTACAATGTGTACGAATAGACTGTGAGAAGTCTTATTGGTTTCTAAGCGAACGAATAGATCTTGCGTCTTGTTCCAAATGTTGAGGTGGAGTCTATTCATCTAATTTACTTTATCATCAATTTGTATGTAAATTTGACTTGGATTAGTTCACATTTACTTAGTCCCTTTTATTTTGGGTTGGTGCAATTTTTGGTTGCATCATTTTTGCCCCACACATAGATGCATAAAGTTCTGGAGTAAAATACGCGGTGTATACTCAAATGTGAGTTACTTGAGTGCTGTAAAATTTATAGGTTATGTGGCCTATCAACTTTAATAGTATAAATATCAACCGAAAGATGTTGAGAAATTTGTCCAGGTTACCAGTTTTGTAGGTGGTGTAAATTGGGCATTGTTAGTTGCTTGGGTTTGTCAGCTTTATCCCAATGTTTTTCCTAGCATGTTGGTATATCATTTCTTTCATGTTTATACTCAGTGTCATTGGCCAAATCTTGTGATGCTTCATTCAATAAAGGAAGAGGAATTAGGGTTTCCAGTTTTGGATCCTCGAAAAAACCACTAGGATCGAACTCATCATATGCCCATCATAACACCCACATATCCAAGCATGAGCTCCAGTTACAATGTATCTACAAGTACACTTTGTGTTATGACAGAGTAGTTTAAGTAGGGCAATAGGATATGTGAATTAGGTGTTGAATGGTCATGCCCTTTTCCATGATATCTAGCTGTTAGCAATTATCATGTATAATATTTCATTGACATTTAGTTGTTGCTTGATATAAGATATTGAGATGACCAAAGCAAATTGGAGTGTTCTTTTTTATCCTTACCCCTTTTTCGAGGCTTACAAAAATTATCTTCAAGTGGATATTGTAGCTATTGAACAAGATTATTTACATCTATGGAGGGGTTGGATCGAGTCTAGATTAAGGAAACTCACTTTGAAGGTGTTTAATGTTTTCACAACTGACATGGGAAAGGAAGAAAAATGAAATGATGTGAGTCCAAATGATGTCATGTATGCATATCTATCTATCTCTGATGTTAGCAATAGGTATAGATTGGCATCTCAAGAAATTTCTGTTGAAGAGGCTGATCTGTCAAACTCACCTATTGGATATGTTGCTGTTGCTAAACTTGTGGAGGTCAGAGAGAATTCAAGCAAAGGTTGTGTCAAGAATGACAGCCAATTGGAGAAAATATCTTTCAGTCAGAAAGGAAGAGTAGAGGAAATTTATTTTGGTAAAGGATTGCAAAACAATTGTATATTAAGAGCTGGAAAATGTAAAAATGGATCGGAAGAATTGGAGGTCTAATTTCAGAAGCCCATGCTTCATATTGTTTGAAAGTTTATCGGTTGCTTACTTTTATTATTATATTATACAACTGTTATAATTTTAATCATATAAATTGTTTTGGAGTTGAAGCACAGACATTGTAGGCATAAGTTAATATATGATTGATCTACTTTTCATTATTACACTGCATATAACACTAGAGGCATATTTTCAGTTGTTTCTTGTTGACTACTCTTAGTGATGCCTTATTTTAACTGGTATTTTAAACATTTTCATGTTTTAACAATCCACTGACCTGACTGGTTGGGCATGTTTTCCATCTCACTTTTTTGTTATTGGATATGTATATGCATTTTTCTTGTTGGTGATTAAGTCCTCTCTAAATGTGGAAATGATCTTGCAGTCATATGCGGGAGTAAAATCAGAAACTGTACAAAATCCAGTTTTAAGGCAAGTTTCAAGACCACACTTTCTATTTAGGTTGAATAATGTTAATTACTATTGATGAATAATACTTTCTAAGCATTATTGGGAAATTGTTGCAGAGTAAGTCTAGCTTCAACAGCATGAAGATATGGTAAAATTCCTTCTACGTTCCACTCAATCAGAACTTTTATTGCTTTGTTTAGAAGATTTACCTTCCTATCCAGTGAAATTGTCTCTGAATTCATTATTTCAGTCATCAGATTGGCATATCTTAATGTAGTATTTCCCTTGAACAATCATGTAAGTGATTATTTGGTATTATGTTTATGCTAGGAACATAAAGAATTACAAGATTCTTTTTGAACAGAAGAGATAACAGCAGAGCGAACAACCAATGCTATGGACGGTATAAATCACATATCTACATTAGGTGTTTCTCCAAGTTGTTGGTTTGGAGCAGGAAAGTTAGGGTCCCGGACCTTATCTGAAAAAACCTCATAATTTCACATTTTTCCATAGATAGTGTAATCTTAGTAACCTAATATGGAAACTGCAACATAAGCAAATAGAGTGGATTAGTACTAAGAGCTTGAACAAGCATGGCCTTATACCGTTACATGATAGTAAGTAATCATGTATCTTTTATTAAGCTGGTGTTATATTTAATACAATCCTATATGTTGTGTATTATTTGTAATCAATGAAGCTTGTTATTACTGAAATCATACCCTTATTAGTATAAAGGAAACAATACTCACCTAACTAATATGGTAAATACAACTACTTATCCTTGTTATCTATATTAAGTATTCCAGTGCTTACGTATATGGAGTAATTAAACCATATATTATCTACAAAGCACATTGAGATTACACTAGTTACCTCTTGCTCATAAGGATATGGATAGTAATCACAACTTAATTAGGTGAAATACATAGGATAAGCTTAACCTGTTTCATGAAGCTGGAAACACTGACCTAACTAGTAATGATCAAGATCAGTTTAGGAAGCACGTATAGCTGATCTCTATATGTCTATGTTCTCCATGTATATAGTCCATCCATATTGGTTGATAAAGTACAAGATTCATTAGTTATACCTATTACTAACCTTTATTGAATCAGTCACTAAACAATGGTAATCAAAGAGAGCTTGATTGTTGTTGGAATATAATAAACCCACTCATAAAATAATTAATCATTATTTGATTAATTTCCTACCCACTAGCTTAGATAGTTGGCATCCACTTGCACCTTAGAGTTAACACTTGCCATATATATCCTAGGAATGATTTATTTCTGATTCTGGGTTGATCTTGACCACTTTATGGCCATCCAAAATTGGTAACTGCGCTTTACAGCAGAATCTGCTTTATTCTGTTTTTTATGCTTTATCTTGCTTTTCTATGGATAAGGTAAAGCTAGTCAACTAGGAAAATGCCAGCTTTTGTTTCCAACCCATCCTCCATTATTTTCTCTCCATATTCTAGGATTAGCAAGTCTTTCCTTCACTCATCATCACTCACACATACTATTGCTAATTCATGAGGTGCTTGGTAGATTGGGAAAGTGCTTTAGTCAACTATGGGGTTTATCATAATTAGTAAGCCTGATTTATGAGCTAGCTTGAGTTGTCTTCATGCAACTCCTTTTTCCTTTATAAGGATGTATTACCTATGTAATAATATCAATTATCATTTATTGATCATTCATTAATGTGTGTTCATTAATTCTTCTTCTTCTCTCCTTATGCTAATTCCTTACAATTCTATGTGAGGTTAATTGTGTGCCTAGATCCTTAGCCAGTTTATGAAATTCCTTATGCTATCAAGGCTTTATAATTTCTACATGGTATCAGACCTAAGGTTCTCAAAGTTTAAGTTCTACATGGTATCAGAGCTGAGGATATCAAAGCTCTACATGATATCAGATATTTGAGAGTTCATTATATAATCCTCCTTTTTCAGATTTGCAGGTTTATTTTGCAGGTTCAACTTCAAATGGATTCAAGAGTATCAGTTCCTCTTCTTTCTCCATTCACAAGCTATTCAGAGTGGAAACTGAAGATGATTTCATATCTAAAGAGACAAGGTCTCTATGAGATATCTATTGGAGCTGGTGAAGAGTCTTATGAAGAGCCAAGTGACTGGTTGAATGACTGTGATAGAGCAATTGGAGCCATTTGTCTAGCTATCTCTCCATGCATGTGCTACCTTATTGATTCTGTTGATTACCCAAAGGATCTCTGGACAACATTGGATAGAGTTTTGGGAAAGGACAATGAGGATCCTTATAGCTATGTGGAGAGTGCCTCTAGCTCCTCAATGATTTCTCTCTCTCAATATGTCTCAGCCTCTACAGTCTCTGATGAAGTTGATCATGAAGAAGAGATTTCTCATATAGTTCATGTTGCTACTACTCTCTTTGATTCGAATGCTTCCTCTTTCAATCAAGAAGCAAATATTGAAGAGCCATATTTTTCTGTGTCTCTTGAAGTAGAAGATCTTGATTCATCTTCTTATGATGTTGTTGACAAAAAATAAGTGACTAATGGAGCTGCTATTGCTATTGATGATTCACTCACACATTCAGTGTTCTCTATGTCTTCTATCATGGATTCTGACATCCATATGCCAGACCTCTCACACTTTGTGCATGCCTCTCTTCTTGATGGTGCGCAACCCAGTGACTTCCAGGATGTTTGCTTAGCCAAATCATGTCCTTCTAGTGTTTTTCCACTTACCATACTTGATCCCACGTTCTTATGCGGCTCCTCCTTTGTTCTTGGCACTCATTCTCAGAGCCTTCTTGAAGATTTTGAACATCACTATCTTTCCTCCTCTCATACTTATACCATAGAGGATTCTTTACCAGTATATTCCCATGAGTCTATTGTTGTGCTTATTTGTGATCTCTTGGATTCTTTGGAAGCTAGATCAACCCATGGAGCCCATTCATTCACACTCTTTGATCCTATGCCTTCTCTATGTTCTTACAAGATCACTTCCACACATCCTCTCTATGTAAATGAAGATGGAGACATTATACATTTGCTTGAATAGTTATTTCACCTATCTGGAGCTCATTTCATCTATACTGGTTCAAATTTCAAGTCATCTCATCATCTTGGAGCTGATTAAAAGTCTCAATATCCTTCAGTATTGCCTTCACATCATTGGATTTCAGTTGTTCTACATGGTCCTAGTTTCCATCCTGCAGCTTTCCTTGATCCAGGTGAGCAGATTTATCTTCTTCCCAAGAAGAAGATTCCTCTAGACATCAGCATTTAGTTTGGAGTAGGAGCAACACTAGTAGTTCAACATTTTTGGTATTTATTTTCATGTCCTTTCTTGAGGGAGGATTTTCCCCTTGAGGTTTTTCCTCTTTCCTCATTTCTTTGGACAAGATAAATTGTAAAAGGGTGACCATAGCTTTATTGCTGGGCCCTATAGGCATATATATTTCTGATTAGTTCATGGATATCATCATAAAGTCAGGCTTAAAGGGGGATTTTGGAATATAATAAACCCACTCATAAAATAATTAATCATTATTTGATTAATTTCCTACCCACTAGCTTAGATAGTTGGCATCCACTTGCACCTTAGAGTCAACACTTGCCATCTATATCCTAGGAATGATTTGTTTCTGATTCTGGGTTGATCTTGACCACTTTATGGCCATCCAGAATTGGTAACTGCGCTTTACAGTAGAATTTGCTTTATTCTACTTTTTCTGCGTTATCCTGCTTTTCTATGGATAAGGTAAAGCTAGTCAACTAGGAAACTGGCAGCTTTTGTTGCCAACCCATCCTCCATTATTTTCTCTCCATATTCTAGGATTATCAATTCTTTCCTTCACTCATCATCACTCACACATGCTATTGCTAATTCGTGAGGTGCTTGGTATATTGGGAAAGTGCTTTAGTCAACTATGGGGTTTATCATAATTAGTAAGCCTGCTTTATGAGCTAGCTTGAGTTGTCTTCATGCAACTCCTTTTTCCTTTATAAGGATGTATTACCTATGTAATAATATCAATTATCATTTATTTATCATTCATTAATGTGTGTTCATTAATTATTCTTCTTCTCTCCTTATGCTAATTCTCTACAATTCTATGTGAGGTTAATTGTGTGCCTAGATCCTTAGCCAGTTTATGAAATTCCTTATGCTATCAAGGCTTTAGAATTCCTACAATTGTATTACCCTTATTGAACATGATGCAATGGACTTGTACCAATCAATGAGAAAGCAACACGCATAAGCTCTTGCTACTAATCAGGAGCTTGAATGAGTGCAATAGGTAAGGGTTAGAGTTATAGCCTATACTAATAGTGGTGTTCATATTACTGATATCTACTAGTATGAATGGAGTATTTTTACCATTGATATTCATGCTTATTGAAGCTAGTACTATATTGGTTACACTATATTAGCTTTGTAGAAGCTCATGATCTCTATAATATGGAGAAATCTCTACTATGGCTTTACTACTCTATTCAATTAGGTTCAAATTGCTACTGGTTAAAGAGTGGTACTGTTACCTATGATATGTATACATTTGCTACAAGAAGGTTATATTACTATCATTGGTTTGTTAAGCTCTACCCCATGTGAAGCTCTAGTCCCATTGATTCCCTTTATTCCATAAGATTCCATCAGTGAATCTAAGACTTGAACTGGAACAATTTAGGCAGAGGGTATATCACCTTAATATATTATGGAAATAATGTACATCACATCTTAAGCAGTAACCATTACTCTTGTAACCTATAAATATGATCATATAATATGGAACTACAGTGTATAAGATCGCTAGTCTTTATTATGTTAATATTCTACCTTACCTAGTTAACTAAAATGAGCTAACTCCTTAGAACAATGGGTTCAATACTAATGAAAGTTGGAACCAATAGTCCATCATATTCAATCACTAATCTAAGCTTAGCTTAACTGATTAGGCATGTTACGTACTCATGGAAACACGGATCTCTTAAAAACATACCTTGTACTAATCTAATCCTAGTAACACCATAGCTAACCTTATCACTAATTATGAAGAAAGACATAGTTTTAAAGTGACTGTACTGCTTATCTTAGGCATATAAGGTAATGTATGAATACAAACTGATAGGGTTCATCAAAGCAATCTCCATAATGTAAGATGGAATAAAACCTGTTAAAATAGGGTGAATATACTATCATATTGAATAGTTTAACTTGAATACGGTAAATATGAATATCACCTTATTATGCTTATACGATCAATATACACTAGTCTTAATATCATTGATAAAATAAGAGTGACACAGACATGTGTTTATACCTGCATACTAACTCTAATTGTTATACACAAATCCTATCACCATCATGTGATAAGACCCTTAACTTCCATGTTTGCCCTTAATCCCAGCTCTTAGAGTGGAAACTTACTTTGTTTGTCAATTATACTTGAAAAAACCCAGCACCGTGCTTTCCCTGTGGCCCATGAGAGGTACCTTGCTTGACACCACATGTATCCTATTTTTAAGAAGTGATGCCACTGCCTATGGTATTTGGTCCAAAAGCATTTCTCATCTAAACCGCTCTGTCATAAGAGAAGAAAAGAGATACCCTAGGTAAAATAGGAAAAATAAAGTTTCTCGAGGCTTCTAGATCATGAGCCTCGTGTCTTCCCTTATCCCTATCATTATGGGTCAGTTGAGCTCGAGATCCCCCATGATAGAATCTTAGAGCCACCTCACCCACAATTCTCTCAACTATTCCTATCCATTGAGCCTTATAAATACAATCTCATGTCCATAGTTGAGGGGGAGAACTATAGAGGTATTGTTATGATGTTGGATTGACCACTTAGCCCAAGTCATTGTAGAGCATAGAGAGCAAATTTGGAGCTTATGGGGATGAATTGTTTGTTTCGTGGAGGTGTTTGTCGACACTAAGGCAATGTTTGTAAGCTTCTCCATACATTCTTAATGCAAAGATGATTTTCGTCCCACATTACTATTGTTTTGATTTCACACATACATGTTTTTAGATTCCTTAGTCACTGACATGGATAAGTAGATGATTTTATGGTAGCTTTGATGTGTTTGCATGTCTAATCTATTTGTAGGTACATAGGTTCACTATCGAAGCAGCATTCCAGGTATCTATGACATTCAGGGAAGGTCTTCATCCTTTGTCGTTCACTCATTTGTTCTGTATCTGAACCATTCAGACCAGAGGAACAGCTTATGTCTGTAGAGGGTGTAATATTCCTGACTACAAATATGATGACTCTGCTAGGGAACAATGCAAATCTTAGTTGATCTAATCTTCCTCAGTTCTTGAACTCTTGTCCGAATCTAGGCTCTATCTCCAACTCTCTTCAGTCAGATCTGCCATCTGACTCGGTGAATTTTGGTTTGAAACTTTTAGGTCTGCTCAGATCTCAATTATTTCAACTTTTTATGCTCTTTTTTACTGTCAATCCATTAATTGTTTCCTTAATCTGATCAATTTCTAACTTGATATTTCGTTCTCCTTTGTGTTTTGGATCTATTCAAGGAACCGCTCATGCGTTGTTAGCAACAAGGGGTGCCACCGCCTGAACTCTTTTATCAGTACGCAGTGCCACCGCCTGAGTCCCATTATCTAGAAGTGGTGCTTGTCTAGAACTACTCTGTCAAGATCCCTCCAGCACGGTGCCAGGTAGGCCTTGTTCCAAGACTAGTTTTTTCTCATTTTTTGCAAAAAAATGAGTTTGTTTGCTTTTAGACTTGCACTGTTAGGCTTGTATGTTAGAATCTGAATGCTTATGGTTTGAAATTCTATGGTAAAAGATTGGTTTGATTGAAGAATTCAAAATCTAGACTAGGCTTGTTGATTATTCATTTCCTTCCATGATTGTTGGTTGTGATTTGTGAAAGGAATTATTTATTGAAAAGCTTAGGCTGTAGTGAGCTCTCTTTTCATTTCCGTTATAAAGACTGAAAGAAAGACCATTTGATTAACATCTTGATTTCATTTTTTGTTTCCATAGAGGACTTCTTTTTGCTTGTTAAAAAGGAATTGTTTGACTGAGATTAGGTCATTATCATTATTGAGCATAAGACATTGGATATCTGATTAGCCTCACAAGATTTTAGGTTCTCTGTGTTCTTTTGTCTCTTTTGCATTAGTATTGCCTCATCAAAATAAAAAATATTGTAGTTTTAAGTTAGATCTATCTATGTTTTAAGAAAAATAAAAAAATAGAGTGCATATGCATGTAGTGTGCTTCTTGTTTTTCTTTTAGGAAAAGAGACTCTTCCCCTTTTGATTCCTTTCAGAAAAAAAAAAAAGAATTTGGAAAGTGTTTCTTGTCTTTGATTTTGATTTGTTCAAGATAGTTGTTTGGAAATTTTTGGTTTTAAAATGAAAAGAAAATACTCTCTTTCCCTCCTGTAGGTAGCCATACCACGAACGGTAAAGTGAAATATTTGCATATGCATACTGCATGGTTTTACTTTTTCTATCAAAATTCCATGCATTTACTTAACCTTCCACTTTAAAATTAAAGGTAGTAATAGGTTAAAATTTACATAGCAATTTGAGTGATAGGCTAGAGATGTGTTCGGGCATCATTAAGCGTAGGATCTGTCGTTACTCGTTCGCATTACATCTCTGGACTCATGCGGTTCTTCCACGTATCGTCAGTATATCGAACATCCTTTCACGTACCATTGAGGTATATAGAAAGGTACTTCATATACTCGATTGTATATCGGAAGGCCCCTAGTGAACTGTTATGCATTAGACAACATTACTATCGATTTGAGCTCCCACGTACCTTGCGTATATCAAGAGACCCCACTAGGATACCTTATCCATCTGAGAAAATCCCTTTAGTCATCTTGCTTGGAGCCATACACCGAAAAAATAATTCAGGGAGATTACTGCGTGCGTACCCTTGAGGTATATCACGAGTGGCACCTTCTTGACAATCCTGGTGAGAGACCTGACTATCTAAACTCCTCCTGTCATTTAAGTTTGCTTGTTTGGCGTATAGCTTGAGTAGGGAAATTTTTGGTGTGTTTTCTAGTTTTTGAGACCCTAGGTTAGATAGGAGCTATACAAACTAGCTGAGCTAAGACAGTCCAGAAGAGCACGAGGCTTGCCACCTGATTTTAGTCTTCTTTTAGGAGAAAATCCAATGGAATTTATCGACCAAGGAGCTACTACCACCTCCCAAGTGGGAGAGAATGTGGTTGCAGAAAGCGGAGGACCATATCCTTCACACTCACCTCCCTTGTTCCAACCTTCTCGGGGTAATACTTTGTTCCATTCTCCCACAGAAGGCAATGTTGATGATACTACCTGTCTAGATTATGGTCCCAATGCTCCATTTTGGGATACCTCTATAGGACAAGCCATTACCTCATTTAGCACCCATTTAATCTTTTCTGAAGAAGTTTCACCAGATGAAGAAGAACGTAGAAAATACCAGGCATCTATTCTCCATGCATAGGAGATTGAAAAGAAAATAGATGACATATTAGGCACACCACCATCACATTCCGTAGTTGTTCCTATGGGATATCGTTCACTTGCTGATTCTATGAGACCCATTGAACCGATTCTAAATCACACAGTGAGTCCACATAACCCAATTTAGACTACCAACCCCACCACCTCCCATATTATGTCTATTCCCAATCCTCCCAGTTCTTCTGCACCTGGGGCTCAACCTTCAATTCCTGTTTCATCATTACCTTTTAGTGCCTGGGGGAAACCCCTGGCATGACCTACGTTATCTGTCACCAGAATTGTACCTAGTCAAGGACAAACCTCTGGTATAGAGAAATCTATAGTTTATATCCCTCCCACCCACACTAATGTGGTTAACCCCCCATCCAGTTCAGGTCATCCCTTGGGGGCACAACCTATAACCAATCAAACATCTTGGGGTTATGGTTATACAGCAAATCAAGTACCTGTAGGAAACATTAATTATCCACCCAGCCCTACAGGAATGCCTTATGCTGGAATTTCGTATCCTAGTAATACTTTCACACCATGGGGGAAACCTAACCGGTCCTACAGGCCAGCTATCGGAGGGATACCTATACATACTGCAGCAGGTGCCGAAGTACCGCCTTATGGAGGTCCTCCCCCTAGGGGGCCTAATGGTCCTAGAGGGCCTGGTGGCTTTCCTCCTTATGGTCCTAAAGGTCCTGGTGGTCCTATGGGGCCTGGTGGCTTCCATCCTAATGGCTCTGGAGGGTCTGGTGGCCCTCCTCCTAGTGGTTCCGGAGGCTACGGAGGTTTACCTCCTAGAGGTCCTGGAGGGTCTCGTGGTCTGCCTCCTGGTGGTCTAGGTGGTCCTAGTGGTCCCAATTGTCCTGGTGGTCCCGGAAGCCTTAATGGTCCTCCTCCCAAGGGCCCCAGTGGTCCTAACAGTCTTGATCCCGAAAATCAACCCCCTGTGAGCAGATATTCTAGTAGTTCTTCATCAAAACAACATGTTTATCAATCTACTTATGGTCCTACTGGTACTTATATTCCATATCAATATTACCAGTATGTGCAACCTAATCATCAGTTACCTTTCCTAGCAACTTTGGACTTGCCTAATTTGTCCAATTTGATTAATGACCCCATTTGACATAACCCCTCATGGCCTCCCATTCCGATAAAGTTACCATCAAACATTCCAAAGTTCGATGGGAAGCAGGGAGATCATCTAAAAAACTATGCCATGAAATTCCATCTGTGGTGTTCTTCAAACTCCCTTATGGATGATTCAGTTCGTTTAAGACTCTTTTAGTGAACTTTAATCGGTACAGCTACGAAATGGTACATTGAACTTCCGCAACATTCATTTGTGGATTTTGGCTCATTGGCAACTGTATTTCTTACGCACTTTCAGCTTCTTATCCATTATGAAACGGGTACTGATATCTTAAATTCTCTGCGACAAAACACCTCCACACACATATCCGATCATATCCATGATTGGAAAAGGTGAAGAAGACTTATTAAGGCTCCTATTCCAGATCAGTTATTAGTTGATTAGTTTACTAAATCTATGTTGCCTCCAATTGCCCAAGATGTGTATATGGGCGGTGTCGTTACTGAAGAGCAAGCCATTAGTCAAGACTAATATCTGGACTTGATCTATTACCAGTCTGAAACTTTGTATGACTTGATTCCTCAAGCTCCTCGCCCAAGCATTGATCCTGCAAATCCACCAGCATAAGTCCCGATTGATGGGATTGTTGGTTCAATCCAGTCCCTGTCAGCAACAAAACCTACAAATCAATCCCAGACTGCCACCCCTACTTCTTCAACTCCCAAGGTTTCTGTCGAGGTCAATTCCATTCAGAGTATTCAAACCTCTGGCAATAATAAAAAGAAAGGTAAAGCTAAAAATAAAAAAACCTGGAAACCAACAGGAGAATCCAAAACCAACCACCAATGATAACGATAAAGGGAAAACAAAATCAAAATATCCATGTCTGCTATGTGGAGGTGACCATTTCACAAAAGAGTGTCCCCATCGGGAAGAAATCACCCAATTTTTTAAAACAAATCCTGCACCCACAACTCTCACGGATCCTTTTCCCTCTCAACAACGACGATAGACCACATGTCTAATTAGGGAAACTCTAGTTCTTCAAAGGAAATTCACATGATGTCCTTGGATACTAATAGTTTTCAAACTCGAAGTCATAGTTATGACAAACCCACAGACAAGAAAGAAGACAATTCTTCTTCAGGAAAAGCTCCCTCTACTGGTTCTCCTGAATCCTTGTCTACTGTCCCCCTAACCATCGAGAAGCCTACTCTTGACATGATTTTGTGTCCACCCAAGAGTACTCTTAGGAAGGTTGTTTTCAACCCTAATTTTTGAGCTACTCAATTTTATAATGTAGTTGAAGATCTCGCTTAGGCACCATATGCAATTTCTGCCTTGGAAGTACTCCAAAGTTGTCCTACACAGCACAAAAACTTGTTAACTACGTTAGGATATTTAGACCCGGACAATACTAATTTGATTCATTTCAATGTCAAGAACTATAAGTCTAGACTACCTCACAAACTTTCTTTCCAAATCATCACGAAAGTAGTCGAAAATAAGGTCTTTATAATTGTCTTAGACGAAGGAGCTTCAACTTTGATTTTGTCCCTGTCTTGTTGGAAAGCTATCGGCTCTCCCGAGCTTGTAACATCACCTATGAATCTGAAAACCTTCGATGGATGAGGTTTCTAGCCCCATGGCCCCATATCAGCCCTTGCAGTCAAGCTTGGGGGAAAAACTATTTCTATTCAAGTAGAAGTAGTAGATGTCCGGTTAGATTACAACCTCCTTCTAGGAAGAAATTGGTTTTACGCCATGACTGTTGTCGCTTCAACAGTATTTCAAATAGTCCAATTTTCACATCTAGGGAGAATTGTCACCATTGACCTGCTTGATTTATGTACACTAGATGTTACTACCTATATAGCTAATAACATCCCTATGTTAGGCCAGTCCCCTCCTCCTTACCAGTCGATTGGGGTAGGCATGTTGAAGGATTCGTCCCTTGTGGGGATTTTTCCGTCCACTCCTCCTAACACAAACATAGCGACAGTAAATATGATTGCGACATCTTGTCAATAAAAAGTAGGGAACCATTATATTTTGTATCAATTTTAGAGATTTGAACAAAGCTTGTCCCAAAGACAACTTTCCTACTCCGCATATCGATCAGATTATTGACAACTATTCCGGAAGTGTCATCTTCCCATTCATGGATGGATTTTCTGGCTATAATCAGATTGAGATATTACCCACCGATCAACACAAGATGACATTCATTTTCCCATGGGGAACCTTTGCATATAGGAAGTTACCATTTGGCTTAAAAAATGTTGGAGCCACTTTCTAGCGTGCTATGTCCTATGCGTTTCACGATATAAAACATATTGTTGAACCGTTCCTTGATGACCTCCCTACTAATTCACAATGACAGGAGGACCACCCTAGTCATCTTAGAGATATTTTCTTGAGATGCCGTCATTATAATATACAGCTCAATCCACATAAATGTGTTTTCTGCGTTGAGACGGGACACCTGTTAGGTTTTGTGGTCTCTAAGGATGGCATCCAGATAGACCCATTGAAAATTGCTGCCATTTTAGCTCTACCAGCCTCAACCAATCTTCTCAAACTCCAAAGTTTGCAAGGGAAGGAAAAATTCCTTTACCGTTTCGTGTGCAATTTTGCAAAGAAAACGCACAATTAAATGCATCTCCTTAGGAAGGAAACTCTGTTCTATTGGGATGACCAAGCCCAATGTGCCTTTGCTAATCTCAAACATGCTTTGACTCATTCACCTGTGATACACCCCCCAGATTATTCCAAGGACTTTCTCTTATATATTGTTGCCTCCACTACTACCATCGCTATGGTTTTGGTGCAGGAAAATCCCGACGGTCAGGAGCATGTGATTTATTATGCTAGTAAGAATCTTATGGATTCTGAAACCCAATATTCATGCATGGAGAAATCAGCATTGGCCATGGTCATTGTTGTTCAAAAATTTTGTCACTACATTTTTCTCCGCACAACCACTGTATTGGTAGACTAAAACGCTATGTACTACATCCTGAATCGTCAAGTGCTCGGGGGCAAGTACTCCCAATGGATATTCATACTATAGGAGTTTGATCTGGAATTTTCCAAAGCCACATCAAATAAATCCTTGGTCTTTGTCGAGCTCATGTGTGATCTTCCCTGTGCTTCGATGGAATCTGAGCGCAGTGATTCATTTCTGGATGAATTCCTGTTCCTGATAAGCACTACTGACCCATGGTATGGATATTTGCTCATTTATCTCCAAACACAAATATTTCAGCCAAATCTATCCCATGATGATCATCGTTGTATCTGTCACCACACAAAATACCACCTCATTTTGAATGACACCTTGTATAGACATGGGATCTATTCTATTCTCCGGCGATGCCTCACCCATGAGGAAGTTGAACAAGTGTTGAATGATTGCCACTTTAGAGCATGTGGAATTCATTTATCTGGGATGGATATATCCTAGAAAATCCTTCATGCTGGCTATTTATGTCCTTTAGTCTTTAAATATTGTCACAAGGCTGTTAAGAAATGCCCACCTTGTCCACATTTTTATCCAAAAAAGTGCACTCATCCTGCTCCGCTACACCCCATCATTGTCATTGGCCCATTTTCCAAATGGGGGATTGATTATATGCATTGTAAGCCTACCTCAACCAAGGGCATGGTTACATCAACATAGGCGTTGACTATTTTACAAAGTGGGATGAGGCCATGCCTACATATGCCAAAGATGGTAAGACTACTGCTCTCTTCCTGTTCAATCATGTGATAGCTAGATTCGGAGCCCCGCAGTCCATAGTTACTGATCATGAATCACATTTTCATAATCAAATGATGGAGCAAATAAGTGCCAAGCTAGGTTTTCGCCATGAAAACTCTACGCCCTATTATCCGCAAGCTAATGGTCAAGTAGAGGCCATTAACAAAGTTTTGAAAATGATGCTTCGTCGAATGGTTGTAGACCATAAATCCAACTGGAACCATATCATTTTCTCCACTCTTTGGGCCTATAGGACTTCGGTGAAAATAGCTACTGGTTTCACACCTTTCTAGCTTGTCTATGGACTTGAAGTTGTATTACCGATTCAATGTCAGATTCCATCCTTGAAACTTGCCGTCAAACTTCTCCCAGACACTTCCGTAGAGGAAGATAAATTTTTATACTTGAACAACCTTAACAAAACTAGGAGAGATGCTACCTTGGCTAATGAGGCACACAAGAAACATGTCAAGGAACAGTATGATAAATCTATCCAACCTCGTGCCTTTAATGAGGGTGACCTTGTTTTGACTTACGATCAGAGATATGACAAAGTAGGGAAAGGAAAGTTCAAATCCATGTGGTACGGTCCTTTCATTATTTATAAAGTTTTAGAGAAAGGGTCCTACGAGCTCGTAGACTATGATGGAATCCCTTTAGGGAAGCATCGCAATGGGTTGTACCTGAAGAGGTACTATGCCTATATCTATCTTGGATATTATCTTGTATATATGTATATTGCTTGACTTTCAGTGTGCTTTAAGTATTTTCAATATGGTTTTGAGTTTAAGTGTCTGTATCTATTTATACCATGTTTTGGTCGTGCAGAGCAGATGGCTTTCTACGGCTTCGATGATGGTGCTTGCTACCACACCTTGAATCTTGCCTCAGTTGCTTGGGTTCTCTATTCCCCAGCTTATGATTTGGTCAGTTCAGGAGCAATTTGTATTGGTATCGCTACCAACAATATCACCAAGTATCGAGCAGTCATAGGTCTTCTGACTATAGCTACCTCCCAAGATCTTCGCAACTTGGTAGTCTTGATAGACTCACAACTCATGGTTTGTCATATAAACCATGTTTATACCATTAGGAATATTGTGCTTCTCTGCTTCTTTTGGAGGGTACATTTGTTAGAAAGGTCATTTGAAACTATCACCTATAGGCATATCCCTAGGGAACATAATGTAGTTCCTGACTCATTGGCTAATTACATCCTAGATTGGCATATTGCCCATTCATGACATGAAAATCAAACTTGGTTCGTTGTAAATAAACAATTAAAGACAAATAAAACTCATGTAAAATACATTTGCCATTTGGGACATATAAACACCAGGTAAAAGTCTGTATATATATATATGAACATGTTTTGCAAAAAATAGGTCATGAGACCTCATCTGAAGCACGTAGGCTTTCAAGTAAAAATCACCATACAAAATCCTGAAGCTATCATATTTCAGTGGATACATCATGCACACATCATCTAATGATGCACATGGTAACACATCACTGCCCGGGCTACTCTACGTAGCAGTCTACTAAGAGACCAGGTACTCCCGCTGTAGGCCTTTGATACCTCAGAGGGAGGTCATCAAAGGAAGCATCAGGGATGTCTAGGGTCAACCTCTCCAGGTTTTCCTCTAACTCCCGGTCACATCATCACCCTGCAGTATGAAACGGGCTCTAGCTCATCTATCCAATGGGGAAGCTCCCCCAGTTCGTGCTGCTCCAACGTCTACATGAAAAAATTCAAGTCTTGTTACTTAACATAAAAAATATAAAACATCAAAAACATAAAAACAGTATTTCCATTTTAGGGTATTTTGCTTCTTACCGATGTCACCCCACTGTCCACCAGGTGGGAGCAGTAGGTCAGGGTCACCACTGAAATCAGTACCCACGGATGCATAATCATCGACCATGAGGAGTTGGTCTCTCAACCATCGAAAGAATGGGTCACCGAACTTTACCTTCCCCCTACCCGCTCCAGTACATGCCATAATCCGAACCCACCTCTGCATGCAAGGGTCTTGCGCTCTCAACTCTATAAAGACCACCTGGGGTCTCATCTATTGAACCTACTCAAAGAAGAATCAAGCTAGAATGGAATCAAAACCAAATTGCTTCAGTTCCCCCTGCTGATAATTGGTCAGCTGATCCTTGAAGATCGGAAGCAAATCTTCCTCCCAGTTAAATACTGTAGGCGCCATGGCCTCTATGGCATAGAGAATATGTGCTCTAGACACCTGGTGCACTCCTTGGCTTCTCGCCACTCTCTGCATGGTAAACAATACAGTCCGTAGAGGTCCATCCATCACTGCTTTTATGGGGATTTTCTTCCCTGATGTCCTTGTCCCAGGAATACAGTGATGGTATATCAACTCCTGTGTAGTAATGTCCCCTCCACGGGAACCAGTCAGCAAGATGGAAGCACCCCGTCTCGAAAGGCCAGTCAGGAAGTAGATGTCCTCTACCTCAACTGTCAAAATATGAGCACCAACCTCGAAATATTGTTGCTCTGGATTCCACATTTGGAGTATATGCTCTAGAAATCGCTCATGTGATACCATACTAGGTGTGCGGGAAGAATTTTAAGAGTCTGCAGTCTCTCAATGTGGCTATGCAACCTGTATTTCATTCGACAAAGGTGTCATCGTTATCATGCTGTCTCTCTTTTCATATGACCATTTTTTATCAACAAGAACCTACCAAAAACAATCACAAGACTTATTAGAATCATTCTTAATCATCTGAATCAATTGAAAAAAGCTAGTTTTTCTTGTGTGACTATTTTTAATTCTCCATGGTCGGCACTGCTTGTGCCCTATTGAGGACAGGCAGTGGCACCCCCTGTGCGCTATTCTTTCGTCGCGGTTCTAGCGAGGTACCACTTATCCCGCAAGGGATAAGAGCGGTGTCCTCTCCCATGATTTTAGGGCTTGCCATACAAGCCCAAAACACCATTAAAAGTCAAAATTGAAGACATAAGATGAAAGACTAGGGTCTAGGCTATTACCTAGAACTGACGGTGCTTGAATCCGACGATGGAAACTCCCGATATCAGCAACTGAAAATCTGTCCAAGAAAATGCTCCAAATTCTCTCCACTATGGGTAAATAGTAAAATGTTTTTATTTTTCACTATTTACATGACTTTTATACACATTTTTGGGTTTGACATGCTATAGTTTTGTTTTAAAATCATTTATTACTCAAAATCTATCAGTCATAATACTTTAACGTCAGTTATTGCGGCATTTAACACTTTTTTTTGAACCGTTGTAGGAAAGAAGAAGAGTAGCAGTAAAGTTTTGGGAGTTCGTTTTTTACTTTTTCGTACTACCATAAAACGGAAAAAAATTTTGAGCGTTTATTGTGACACTTTGGTCACACTCTCAAAACTTAGTATCAAAGGTCTAAGTCCGTTTCTGATTCTTTTCAGGCTTGTAAAATATCTCATTGTGAAAAGAGACCTAATGGAGTCTTCTTTAAAAAAAATTTGGGCTCCTTAAATACGAAAAGATTGTCAAGTGATCTTGTCTTCTTCACACTCATTAAAGCATTTGAAGAGTCATTTCTCCAATGGTAGGTTATCTCTTTTTCAGTTCAGATAGACTATTTACAAAAAAAGAACACTCCAGCCAATCATGACTGGAAGAGTTCTCTAAGGTATAATTTTATACTTTTTCGGGCCTTAGAGACTAAATCATACAAAAAAGGACCCTTTGGAGTCTTATTCCCTCGTCGTTCAGACTCTCTAAACATGAATGATACCAAGTTTTCTTTCATTGGAATCATTAAATTAAATATTGAGAGACCCTTTTTTGGGAACGAACCCCTACTCTCTCAAGTTCGTAAAACATATGAGTTTGGACTTGTCTTTGGATGAGCTATACCGAGTGTTTATTACCCTCTTTGAACCCATAAAACCAAAAAGAGGCACTCATAAACCATGATGGGGAAAATGGGAAGGGAATCATTTTGCAAATAAATGGCAGTAGTTTGTCGTTACCTTTGAACATGGCACTTGTCTGCATATCATTTCAATCAATTAGGTATTCAGCTGATCTCTGTGACGATCCACTTTCATGAGTCATGCCACTCCTTTGAGTATTTCAAAAGAATGCATTATCCACTGTTGCATTGTGTGTTTGTCCCATCTAGTCATGCTGCCAAGTCTTTGGTCGTATCGCCCAAAGTTCAAAGGGAAGTTGAAGAAGTTTTACCTCTGCAGTTAAAACAGTCTCTGTGTCAGTGTTTTTTTAGTCAATATTATGGTTACTACATTCACATCATTCCATAACTATGTTTAGAGTTTCATGTCGTCAATGTGGGACACATCATGGCCCTCCTTCGATGAGACTATTCCCATTGACATCAGCTCATCATCTGGGAAATAGTATTAGAAACAAAAACTTATTACCTTGAGATTTGTATTCCTTAATGACATATTCTCTCACTCTCAACATAGGTTCACATCATTGACCTTTGATCAATAGAATCGACTGGGTGTTCGACATCAAAACATCTATTCACACTCAGTAGTTTGTACTAGGGTACCTTGGGAATCATTGACATTAATGGTGATCTCCCTCGCACTTGTTAACGATTCACATCATTGGCTGGTAATCAAGTGGTTTCTACCATGTTCAACTTCAGATTATTGTAATCACATGGATAGAATCATACTTTGTGGAAGACGAGATGAAGACCCTAGGTATTTGTTTAGCACTCATTGCTTTCCCCAAGTTGCGATGGATTTTTGTATATCTAGCATGGATCCACATTTGTATGGTCATGGCTATGCTCAAATTTGAATTTGTATGACATAGATCTATGTTGTATGTCTAATATCTATGTCCAAGTTTGAGTCCTCTATCACATGGATCTACGCTGTATTCTAATATCCATGCTTGTTTATTCCTCTCACGGATCTGCCTTGTATTGGTCTGCAGCCATGAGTTGGTTACATGTGTCTATGAGTCAAAAATATTGATGTACTACAGATTCCTACTGGATGACATTCTCTAACAGAGCTGACATTTTCACCTCGAAGTGACAACTTGTTCTCTCAAAGCTCTCATGTATCGTATCCCTCTAAGTCTCATGCTTTCGACGGAATTCTATTATATCCAAATCATGTCACCATCATGTGATAAGACCCTTAACTTCCATGTTTTACCTTAATCCCAGCTCTTATAGTGGAAACTTACTCTGTTTGTCAATTCTACTTGAAAAAACTCAGCACCACGCTTTCTCTATGGCCCATGAGCGATACCTTGCTCAGCACCACCTATATCTTGTTTTCAAGAAGTGGTGCCACCACCTATGGTCTTTGGTCCAAAAGTGTTTCTCATCTAAACCGACCTGTCATAAGAGAAGAAAAGCGGTACCCTCGTTAAATGGGAAAAAGAGGAGTTTCTCGAGGCTTCTATATCATGAACCTCATGTCTTCCCTTATCCCTATCATTATGGGATAGTTGAGCTCGAGATCCCCCATGATAGGATCTTAGAGCCAACTCACCCACAATTCTCTCAACTATTCCTATCCATTGAGCCTTATAAATACAATCTCATGTCCATAGTTGAGGGGGAGAAATATAGAGGTATTGTTATGCTGTTGGATTGACCACTTAGCCCAAGTCATTGTAGAGCATAGAGAGCAAAGGTGGAGCTTATGGGTATGAAGTGTTTGTCTCGTGGAGGTTCTTGTCGACACTAAGGCAACGGTTGTAAGCTTCTCCATACATTCTTAATGTAAAGCTGATTTCTGTCCCACATTACTGTTGTTTTGATTTCACATGTACATGTTGTTAGATTCCTTATTCACTAACATGGATAAGTAGATAATTTTCTAGTAGCTTTGATGTGTTTGCATGTCTGATCTATTTGCAGGTACACAGGTTCACTATCGAAGCAACATTCCAGGTATCTACGACATTCAAGGAAGGTATTCATCCTTTGTCATTCACTCATTTGTTCTGGATTTGAACCATTCAAACCAGAGGAACAGCTTCTGTCCGTAGAAGGTGCAATATTCCTGATTACACTAATGTTTAAGGTGCTTATCAACTTCTATGTGTATATTATGGAAACATAGCAACATCATTGTGATTGATTCCATTGACTCAATTGGTGCAGTCAATGTAAGAGCTCGGTTTGAGTATATAATTTGAGAAATTTATGTACATATTGTCATACTGTGAAGCTAAGAGTCATTAGAGATTAACATATACTAGTTATAACATTCATAGTTGGAGTTATGGATCCGTATATAGAGCTTTTATTGCTAACATATATGGAAATCATAGAATCAAATGAGGTTGAATCATGAGGTAGAGCTTGTACATGTTATCAATACTATGACAACCATTGCTTTACTATACATATAACTAGTAGTGTTCTAGCTCATTACAGCTTATGAGTCTCTTGTATCTCAATAATAAATTATCATAGTTTATCAAGCTTACACATTTTATTTGGTACTATTTATTTGATTACTCTTATGTAATACTCCTATGATTTGAACATGAGCTATATGATCTTGTTGTAGCGGCAACTATTTTCCCAAATTTCTAAAAAAAATTGGACCCTCCTTTTTTTATTTTATCTTGCCTGGATTTATTTGGTTTCCTGAACTCTATTTTTCCTTTGCTACAAATTTGGATTTTCTTGAGTTTGATTTGAGGTCAATTATTTCCTTCGTTTCGGAAGTTGGATGATCTAAATCTGCCTTTGTCAAGCCAATGCTTCTGATTGTGGAGTTTGTTTATTTTTAGAGCTTAACATTTGCTCTCTCGATGTTTTTGTTTTACCGCTGTCAGAAGTCATTTGACGAAGGAATTGGGGCATTAGTCCTCTATGCCGCCGATGGATAGTCTTGTTATTCGCCGATGCGCGTTATCTATTTTGTTTTATTTTTTCAAAACTTTATATTTTTAACTGTCGGCGATTTTTCTTTATCTCTATTGGAATGATTTTTGTCATTGATCGGAGGCCTTGTCCGTTACCTTACCAACAAGGCGGAGATGCTTAGTTTTAAACTCGCTGATCTGTAGTCCTTAGTTCTTCCGATCGCTGATGATTTTCTATTGTCACGGAAGCTGTAGTCAAAATGTCTTCCACCATTGCGTCTATGTAGTGAACTATCTTGCCAATGATTAGTGTTTTCAAGTCCCGATGCAGTATCGAATAGTGGTTCCATTTTCTGATACGTGACTTCGGCGGCATTTAGTGCTTTATACCACCGACATTGCGGAAACCTTTAGCTTTGTCTCACCAATATTGCAAATTATCTTGTGTCTTGAGCCACCAATACATAATCTTTATAACCTCTGATCACCGAAGTTTTCATTTGATCGCGGAAGCCGTAGTTTGTATGTCTTCCGCCATTGTGGCTCCTCAGTGAAATAATCATCCGATGCTATAGTGGTTTCGACCGCCGATTGGTTTCTTTTCCCGCTGTATTTTTCACCGAAAGGTATATATATATTGGGAAAAGGTCTTAGTTTATTTTTTATCATTGTCAAAAACTTGTGTTTTCTCTGTCCTTGTCGATTCGAACTGTACCAACGTGCTTAGTTGTTGGTATTTCGTTCTTTTGGAGTGCTACTGTGGAAGTTTTGGACCATCCCGTTGACTACACAACTTGCTTGCTAGGTAGGCCAACCATGGTTTCTCATTCCTTTTGATTTTATTGGTCATTTTGGGAACAAAGGGTCTTCCCCTGGCTAGGATTTCCCGTCGTTGTGTAGTTATCCGTCTAAAATGAATTTTTACCCTTACGGTGTGAGGTATCAGTCAGATTGACAGTTTTAGTGGTTGAGGTTTTTTCTTGAGCCTGTTTTTAAGCCATTATGGAAGCTCGATCCTGGTTTGATGGTTTAGGTAGTTGGTGCAGACAAGCATTACGCTATCTGCACCGACTTTTGTGGGATTGTTTATGGCCTCTGGGGGGGGTTTCGGTTTTTCACAGGCACATACCCTAGTTTCATGGAACGGGGGGGGGGGTTCATTATTTTGGTTGAGCTAGGGATTTCCACATTTTTTACAATTGATTGGGTGGTTCATGTTATGAAAAGAGTTTGAACACAGTTCAGTTTAAGTAATGCATTGTCAATCAAGGTTATGTTTTAGTTGTAGACGGACTTAGAGGATTCTTAGACCCAGCTTGCAGAAGTTCCTTTTGCCTTGTCATTTTCTTTCACACATTAACGTTTTGTATAGTTTATTTGTGAAAATGCATATGGATGAGGTAAATAGTGTTATACAATTCTCCTTCATTTTTAAAACTAGATAGAAGCTCCAATAGTCTAAGAACATACTGTGTTTGTTTCCAGGGTAACCATTGCAAAGGAGATATGTCTAAAAGAAAAAGAAAAAAGGCTCCTGTTGCAGAGGGAGAACCAGATGTGGAAATCATCACCAAGGTGGAATACATTTATGAAGATACCAAAGCTACCACTGGAGTAGAGCCAGATTACAAGTGGGGTGAAATATACCGGATGATTGCAAATCAAAATGTGCCTGATGCAAGGTTCGAAGAACTGACTATATATGCAAACATCGAGAAATGTTCCCGTGCTCAGAGATGATTGGTTGGATTCTACCTAGGGTAGATGTAACTACGATGATCCTGGAAAACACTTCCAAATAGGGCTATGTTGCATACAGTCTTACTTATGTCTCAATGGCATATCACCTACCTCTTGCTCAAATCTACTTAACCAAAAGTTGGTTGAAAGAGATAAATTTGGACCTGGTTGAAACAGTCAAAAGAATGATGATACCTAGGAAGAACTTTCAAACCAAGACATCAGGGGAATATGAAACAACCACTCTCCAGGCCCCTTATAGATTCATAGCACTTATGCTGAATAGATTTTTTGGGAGAGCTCATGGAAAAAGCTTCAAATTTGGATGGATACCAATTATTTTCCATGTGGCCACTCAGGGTACCATATTCAACTGGGAAAACATAGTGTCCAATAGCCTCTCAGCCTGCATATCTTCAACTTTGGGAGGGGTGTCACAGAAAAAGTCAGAGTTCTACATGAGCTCTATCTTAGTGGACTGTATATTATGTACCCAGTCATTTCCAGCCTTGAGGTGTAACTGGGATAGGGATAGAACCCCTGTATACGTTGCATACAAATTATTTTGGGCACACAAATATTATAGCCACTACAAAGAGATATGTGAGCACTTCATCATGCCTTTGTACACACCGATTTTCCTGACTGAATGCAACTACATGTCAGAAGAATCATTCAAGGTTATTGAATAATATGGAAATTATTATCTGACTCATGAGGGGATGTATATTAGAATGTATGGTGGCTCTAGGGCACCTTCTCTACTCCCCAAATATGCCACTGATTATTTGATACATAAAGAACCATTTAGGTAGGTATATCTTGATGGTGTAGGAATATTCTTGTTTGAACATAAGAAGGAAGCATATCCTGCTATACCTTTCTAGCTGGGGAGTTATAAGTTCATTAAGGTTAAACAGACTACAAAATTTGTGCAGGAACTGGAGCACTTTCATTTTGGTGAAATGAACTTCCATAGGAATGACTCCCAAAAAAAAGTTATAGAGCATTGTAAGGTGGAAAATGTTCATTTTGAATACACAAATTTATGGGACAAGGATGAAGAAATATTCAAAAATGAAAAGAATATGACTGCATTAAAGAAGAGATTTAAACAGAAAATCACCATTATAGGTGGAAAGGGAAAAACCGCAAAGAAGACAGTTGAAGAATAAGAGGCCAGAAAAAGAGAAGAAGATGCTAGAAGGCTAGCAAAATAGGTGGAAGGTTGGATAAAGCATGAAGAAGAAGAAAGAAAGAGGGATGCAGAGGAAGCAGCAAAGAAGGAAGAGGAGGAAAGAAAGAAGAAGAAAGATGCAGAGATAAAGAAAAAACAAGAAGAAAGTGAGGGTCAGACGTTAATAGGATCGCAAACAGACCAGCAAACTACTGACCCAATAGATACACAAGGGTCACATGATGATGCAGACATAGGGCATGGACAAGATAATCCTGATCCTCAGGAGCATACTGCAACTTCTGGTAGCACTCAAGAACAAGTGTTGTTTTCTAGAATGAATTTGATACCTTTCATGCAGAAAGAGGGAGAAGAGGTCCTTGATTTCATAACTATCTTATATGACAAGGAGAAGAAAAGGATTGTCAAAAGAACTGAAAAAAAGGTTGAAACAGGAGCACAATAAGGTAAGATGATAACTGATAAAACTTTGGTGTATGGCATATATGCGGATCTGAGATTGACAGCAAGAGCTGGGATGGCATTAACCCAAGCTATGGAAGATAATGTAGATAGAATGATGACGGATCTAGAGAAATCAAGAAAGAACGTACCTCAGTTAAAAGAAACACTGAAGAAAGAAAGAGATGAAGGCTACAAGCTGAAGAGAAAATTTGAGGACATGCAAAATGAAGTGAAGACTTCAAAGGTAGAGCTCCAGACTCTGCAGGAAAATAAGGTGAATTTAGAAGTTGCTATAGAGAACAATGCTCAGAACAGCTTGACAGAATTACAGAAAATGCAGTTAGAGATTCAAGTGCTAAAAAATAAGAATACTGACCTTCAAGTATCATATGAGACTCTAAGTTCAAAGAAGGTCCAGCTGCAAAATAGGGTAATTGAGCTGGAATCAAAGAAGGTTGCCACTGAAGAGAGAGGGAAACAATGTCAAATGCAGATAGCATCTTTGGAGGGATAGAATGCTTCATTGACAGCATCACTGAAAGATTCTATGGAATAGAAGATGAATGTCCAACCTTTGAAAGAATATGTTCTAGCCCAGAGGAAGAAAATCCACCAAATACAAGTATGCATTGAGGAAGCAAGGTGTAAGATTGTGCAAATAGATAGCATATTAGAAGAAATATTGGACACCACTTCATATTTTGTAGACAAATCTCAAGATATTTTGGAGATCCTCACTGGAAGGATAGTGTGGATAGAGACAAATGAGGAAACCCCTACTGAGCTACCAGTCAAAGATCAACAAAGTTTAAAGCAGGACTATGACTTGTTGGAGTTTGCAATCAATACTGTAGAAGAATTCAAGAAAACGGTGAAGAAATGAGAGGAGCCTGTGCTGAATACTATAAAAGGGTGCTGGTCACCTACAACAGATGCCAAGTTACTGCAGAACAAAGACTACAGAACATGATTTGTTCATAGAACAACTACAGAGTAGGTACCAGGAAGATGAGCAGAAGATCCAACAAGTCAAGGATCTAGATGAGCAGATCCTGAAGAATGCAGTAGCTCATGCAGCAGTCAGCATCCATTTACTTGAAGATCAGCTATGCTTGAGTCCAGCAATAATAGAGGTGGTTAAGAATCAGGCTGCAAAGTATGAGATCAACATATGTTTTCTTGAACCCTCATATTTTGAAAGCATAGCAACGGAGGCGCGGGCATGGAAAAAGTTCATTAATGATCAAGCGGGGCCCTCTTCATAAAAGTGCTCTATTAAATTTTTGTTTTAAATGTAATATATTGTATAAAGTATAAGCACGCACTATAGGACAAAATTTTGGATTGAAACGTTGGGGAAGCCCAAAAGTCATTTTGGGGCAGCCCAAAAGTTTTACCTTTTTGTATAAGTATAGGAGAGTTAGATGTAGATAGAGGAATTTTTCCATAGATAGATTTGTGAGAGTATGTTGTAAGAAGAACTATTTCCTTTTGCAATAAAGAATTACAAGTTTCCTATTGGAGAAATATTGGTGGGATGTTTCAAATGCCGTGCTATGGATCTGTTGAATGTGAACTATTTCTTTTTCAGTTTGTGTCCATTAACTGTGAAATCGTTCTAACTCTTTGAACCTATGTTCTTGTTATGAATGCGCTCTAGTTTATTCTATGAAATTTCCACTGTGAGTAATGAAGGCTTTTCATAAACAATAAGCTATCTTGTTGTTCATATATCTATTAATGTTCATGTGTTTTGAAATAAGTAATAGCTATCTATGATTTTTCTTAATGCATGTGCAGAAATACATTACTCATTGATAAATGATAATATTGCTCCCTAGGGATAGGTTAGATAGTTAGTTTTAGTTTCTTGCTGTGTGTGATTTAGATGTGAGAGAGTTAAGACGAGATGTAAGAACCTACGCATCACATTGTGACCGCTCCTCGTATTCTCTATCAATATGCATTTTTAGATAGGCACTTGCATATCATACTTAAATTCATAAAACTAAAAATATACACAATGGACCGGGCCGTAATCGGTAAAACCTTTTATTTTGTTACTTGACCTACGGTAGCCGGATCGTAAACTAGACGGATTCCCCATACTAAATAGTAACGTGCTAGTTGGGAACGTTTACTGGGGAGAATCCCTAACTGTTGTTACCTGTGATTTTCCAGGCCTCCATAGATCCTTTATTACAGAATTTGTCTTGTATGCTCAAAGAATATGATGAAAGTCATTTTGAAGAAAACAATAGAAGTGACCTATGTCTCACTTTAAACATAAATAAAAATTTTGAGGATGACATAACTATTCTATCCCATTTGCTATATTTATATGTGCTGCTTATAAATGAGGATAAATTGATGAACATACCTATCAAGTGTCGACTAAATTGCTATACTAGCGACTAAAATTTTCATCGCTAATATAAAAAGTTCGTCAGAATTGTTTTTTAAATAATTTTTCTTCCGTCGCTAAACCAACAACAGTTTCATCGCAACAATTTTGTTTTCTTTTTTTTTTAAATTCCTTTCGTCGCTACTCCAACAAAATTCCGTCACTAAATCAACAACAACTTCGTCATAGAAATATTTTTTTTAAATTACATGTTGTCGTTATAGTGACAAACTCTTCATCACTAATCCAACGAAGATCTGTTGCTAAATCAATGAAAAAAACATTGCAACAACTTTGCTTAATTTTTAAAAATATTGTCTTTCGTCGCTATAGTGACGGCCTGTCGGGCCTTCGTCAAAATACAATTTTTTTATTCGTCGCCATTGCGATGAAATGCTATCGCAGTAGCAGTCATCCTTTCTTCGCTATTGTGACACGTTCCATTCATCACAATTGCAACAAAATTTGGAAAGTGTTTCTATAGAGACGAAAAATTTTCCACGAAAAGAAGGGGCCATTTTCGTCGCTATAGTAATGTACAAGTGTTGAAATAACAACCAAATTCCATGGGAAAAATGTCCACATGTACTAGTGATATTTATGGCTTCACCTTCCAAGACTACCAACAAGGAGACTCCTTTACCAAGCACATCTTTTTTTTCCCTCCATATGGGATGTTGGTCCTCCTCTCATGGCTACATTAATCCTTCCTAGATTGACTGTCGAATTACCTATTTGGTTATTCTCTAGTCCAATTATCCCATGTACACCAACGTCTTCAAATCCTAATCCTTCATTGTTGGAGAATCAACCTCATGTTGATCCCTCTCCTTCTCCGCCTGATGTGTTTTCTCCCTTTTCTCCCTCTTCTCTTGTTGAAAGTTGTAGTGCTAGTAGCCAGGTGGATAAGAAGAAGAAGAAAAGGAAGATTAATATGAAGAAAAGAAAACATAAAACCGAGTCTCAACCAATTAATCCTCCCAGTGCGGAGAGTGTTGATCTGCACACCCAAAGACTATGTAAGCCCAAATTCCCTTGCAGGCTTTGCAAGGGTGATCACCTTCTGAAAGATTGTCATGGTCTAGACCTAGTTTTAGAATATTATTCTAAGGTTTCCTAGAAACCAATGTCATCAGCCTCTGATCATCATATTGATGATCCCCCCTCAACCGGTGACTCTATGGTTAAGAGTCAGAAAGGAAAATTCATAAATCCATTCTTTATCTGTAAGGAAATGCACTTTACTTACTTTTTTTCTCTCATGGATGAATCTTCTAAGTTATTGGAAGATATTACTGTTCCTCAGCAACAACTTCCAACAGGTTATCGTAATTTGTCTCTTGAACACCCACTGGTTGACCAAGTGGTCTATTCGGTTTCATCTGTGGTCGATCCCACTCTTCCTTCCAAGAGTGAATTCCAAGTGGTCAATTAAGATCCATCCTTGGTTGATCCCACTCTTCCTTTGGAGAATGAAGTTCAACCATCCTAACCATTCCATATTCTTCTTCTAAATTCTAGCCTAGTTAGGGGTGCAATTAGAAAGGACTAGTCACATCAACAATTTACTTTTGGTCAAGGATGCCATCATCCAATTTTTTATCCATACCTTATTATATAACAACGTTAAAGGATCTAGATGGGATGCATGACCCACATAAGCTTCATACTCATTAAATTATCCATCCCAAGACCAAGATAACTCATTTGGATGCAAAATCAACCTCACATGACCCTTATTAAGCTCATTTATGAATAATCCCCATGAATGAACTTGATGATCTACAAACCATATATCTTTTGTGAACAACCAGCCTTGTGTCCATAAAGAGGTTTCAACTTCTTTATTAATATTGGATAGATTTCATAATCCTTTGTTTCGAAGCATGAGAATGTTGTCTTGAGAAAGAAAGGTATCATGTCCACATCCCACCATAGCATCAAAACCCACTCTGACATTTTTTCTACAATCAACTTTCCATGCAAGGCGATCCCTAATTATCTTATAAGCTTTTAGGAGAGATATCCAATGGATGGAGTACCAAGAGGTTGATTTAGAGGGATTCCTAATCCAATATAGCATATTATCAGGGGCAATATACTTCTGTAGAATTATATCTCAATACCGGTTGTCCTTCTTTAAAACCTGCCAAGGAGACTTTACCACAAGGGTCGTCCCAAAGAAAATTAAGTTTTTAATGAGCCAACCAACATGGAATTTGGATCTACCTACCAGTCTCCATAATTCCAAATGGGAACCCTTGAATTCTAAAAAACTCTTCCAAAATTAATTTGACTACATATTCTTCATTTTATATAAGATTCCTTTATGGATATCTACCAGGAAATGCCAATAAACATGAATTGCTTCAAGAGATTCTTTGATCAACACTAATCTACCACCACTAGAGATCCAGACATCCATATATTACACTAATGTGTAATTCTTCTTTCAACTTTATCCATAAGCCACTTCATTCTATTATATGATACCTATTTGTCTTGAGGACAAACCTGAAGCATTTAAACCCTGAGTCAAAATCCTTCAAAGGAATATTAAAAAATATGGCTATATTAACTGAGAATTTCTCTAACAACCCATACGAATATAAGCCCAAATTTATCACAATTTATGACCATTATTTTCACCCATGAATATAGATCCATAATTTCCTTAACCTACATGCATTCTCTTATTGTGCCTAAACCAAAGAGTAGGAAATCATCAACAAAGGGAAAATCAGAAATAGAAATTCTACTTGATATCACAACTCCTTGTATTTTTCTACTCCTCTTTTCCTCAGAAAAGGATCTGCATAACCCTTCAATAGTTAATAAGAAAAAATATGGAGATAAAGGACACCCTTGTCTAAGTCCATGTTCTGCTTGAAAAGTTTTTTGAGGCCAAGCCATTAATGAGAATAGAATAACTAGTAGCAGTCACACATGGCATGATCCACTTAACCATATTGTAGGAGGACCCCAAATGAAACAATAACAAATGAAATAATATCCATGACACACAATCTTAAAGTAAAAATTCTTGAGCCGAATCGATTTCTTTGTGTACAAGTATTCCTTCAAGGAAATCGATCTTAATATTTGAACGAGCATACATATAATTAATAATGAGAGAACAAAAATACACATAGCAACACATTTAAGATAGACACACTGTATTTACGTTGAAAACCCAAAACTGAGAAAAACCACCATAATAGATCTATTATATCCCTTTACCTAAACCATCCAAGCCGATCCAGGTGAGCTAGCCCCCACTCACCTCCAAGCCAATTTACAATGGAGCCTACTCAATCCTTATAAATGCTTGTTTACATGCAATACCATGGGACAATACCATGGGCCCAAAAACATGTTCTAGACCTAAACCACCTTTGACTTATTCCCAAGTCAAGGTTAACCCTAAAAATCCTCCCTTTAATCTTGAATTGGGGATCTACCATACACCCCCTATCACCTAGGTTTATCTCCCAAATTTACCGATGAATTACAGTAGTATGCATTCCTTACCAAGTCTTACATCCATATTCCATTTTACATTAAACTACTCCATAAATTTGTTTCCATGTGTCTTCATGGTGACTACACCGTCAACATCCATTGCTTCATCCTATGGCTTTCGATGCTTGCTTTCTTGCTCATCTACTTTCTCATTTTTGTGATGCTCTTTCTATACCTGCATCCAACCGTGTCATTAACATCCATATAAATAGGAATGTATCTTCTGTATTACATGGGTCCTCAGCTGTTGTAACTTCCAGTTCTCTAGGAATTCTCTTCACATACATGGCTCATCAATCTTGGTCCCACAACTAAGATTAAACCATATCACATCCCCTCCCCCCAATCAATGACTCAACCTCTATGATATACATCAAGTTAGACTACTATTACACATTCCACCCTTGTACCTACCTAGTATTTCATTCCACACCTGATGCAACATCCCTTCTCTATGCATAAGAGGGATGCCTTGTGCTTCTAGCACCTAGGGAAATTACATTCTAACCAAAAACCCTAAAATACTGCTTCAGGCACATAGCTATAATCTTTGAAACAATTTTATAAGAACAATTGCAAAGAGTGATAGGTATAAAGACATTAAGATAATATAGATTTCCAAATATTGGAATGAGAACATAGAAGGTAGCATTAATCCCCTCTACATTTTCCTTGAGTTATGATGTCCTCAACTAATTTAAGTAAATCATCACTTATTAAGTGAAAGAAGTCAATAAAGAACTCTATGGTCCAACCATTGGGACTAAGGATTTTTTAATTTTGGAAAGAGGCCATCAAAAAATAGGATGTTTTTATTTTGCTTTTCCTGCCAAAGAGAAAAGTCTTTGGAACTTTTCTTAAGTTCCCATATATGGGAGAAAGGCTGTGGTTTGGACTGAAGGGAGGTCCAAGCTAGAAGATTTCGACACCAGTGAAGTTCTGCCGCATTGAGTTTCTCAGTATTGGGTAGGACCAATTGTTTAGAGATTAATTTTACCCTAGTCAGATTGGATGCCTTGAAGACAATGCACTGAGCATCAGCTTTCTTATTTTCGAAGAACAGCCCGTTCCTTTCCAGCCAGACTTTCCAAAAAATATTTTTGAGAGAAGAATTCCATATCCTTTCTAGAGTTCATTTTTTCTTTAGATTTCCTAGATAACTGCTTCTCCAGTTGACTACCATTTCAAGAAGTGAGCCTGGGAGAGTTAATTTTATGCCAATTGGACCAAGGAAGAGGCTCCAGACTTGCTTAGTAAGGGAGAATTCTAAAAAAAATACTAAGACGTTTCTTCCTGCTCGTGGCAAATAGAGCATCTCAATGTCCTGTGAATACCTCATTTCATAATATTATCAACTATGAGCAACTTGTTCTTGACTAGAACCCAAAAAAATTATTGATTTTGGGAATTCTTTCAAAGTTCCATACATTCGACCACTTGCAATCATGATGCTCATTCCCAATGCTCTACAAGTAATGGTAGCCATATTTCACTAAGTAGGTCCTAGTTTTTCCCCACCCTCTAGAGTCTTTCACCCTAAGGTTAAGATGAGAAACTCCAAATAGATGGGACATGAACTCGTCATAATCTAGGAGAATATTAGGCGGAGGAGAAAGTAATTTCCAGCCTTTCCAATCGCCTCTTGACCCCGAGATGGCATAGTCTCTTAGATTGAAGAGACCATGGTCTTCCAACCAGATCCGAAAAGGAAAAATCATTTCCTACATGGCGAGAGGAGGTCACCCCAGGATCGAATCTTCCCATATATTAATTTTTCCTCCATCCTCAGGGACCCAAAAAAGATGATCTTTAATTAACCCAACAGAATTTTTACAGAGGTTCCGAATTGTGGTACCTTTTCCTGTCCAAGGGGCATCCAAGAATTTGGAATTTTTCTTTTTAATGTATTTTCTCCTTATGGCCTCTGGCCACAATTCTTGTCCTCCCGAGATCATCCTCCATACTAGTTTAGTTCCAAGAGTAGTGTTCATTTTCCCTAAATCTCTAATTTCAAGTCCACCTTTACACTTGTCCTCTATAACACTTTCCCATTTAACCAGGTTAAATTTTCTTCCTTGAGTTTTGCCTCCTTGCCATAAAAACTTCCTTATTTATATGCTAAGAGAGTTAATAGCTGCTTTAGGAGCCAAGAGAATAGCACATGAAGATATTGGAAAAGAGGAGAGGATTGACTTGATCAGAACCACCTCTCCTGCCATATTGAGCCAGGAGTTACTCCAACCTGGATTTTATTTTTAACCTTTTGAATTAGGGCCCCCCAGAGCTCTTCTTGTTGATGATGGGCACTCCCAGGTAAATGAAAGATGTCCATTGATATTTCACCTGAATTTCCAAGATTCTAGCTACCTCTCGTAGGGAATTGGGGTTGTTGTTCCAGACGTAGAGCCATGATTTATTGAGATTGATTTAGCTTCCTGAAGCTTTTAAGAAGAGATCTAGGGAAGATTTAAAGCACCTTGAAATTTGAGTAGAAACGTTTCCCAGAAGAATGGTATCATCATCAAACTGGGCATGATTGAGGTGCACTCCCCTGGCGATACTAATACCGAGAAGAAGCCCTTCCATTATAAGTATGTTGAGTCTTATGATAAATGAATCTACTACCAGAATATAAAGAAAGTGATGCAATATCGGACAACCTTGCCTTATACCCTGTTGGGCTTGAAATAAGGGGATAGGGTTTCCATTGACAAGGGGGGCTATCCATGGCTCATTAATACAAGCCTTGACCAATCTTAATAAAGCTTCAGGAAAACCATAGATTTTCATGACTTGAAAAATGAAGGCATGTCTTATTCTATCAAAGGCGTTAGCAAGGTCTAATTTAATAGCCATATCTGCCTCTCTACGAGTCTGGCTTGAGTGTATCGCTTCTTGAACCATAAATATGTTTTCATATATCTATCTACCCACTATAAAGACACCTTGGTTTTTAGAAATGAGAAGCGGTATAACCTTCTTGATCATGTTCACTATGACTTTGGAGAGAATTTTGTAAGAGGAATTGCATAAATAAATTGGCCTATACTCGCTAATGGTGGAAGGATTCCTATATTTTGGAATAAGGGATAGGAAAGTGGAGTTGGTAGCTCCTCCAATATTTTCTACTACCTGGGATGAGATTATCATTTTGACAAGGTCTTTTTTAATAATGTGCCAACAGCTCCTGTAGAAACTGATGGAGAACCCATCCGGGCCTGGGGCCTTTTCGAGATGAAGCGACCAAACTGTTGTGCCGACTTATTCAAAGGATAAATGCTTGGTTATATTTCCTAAATTATCCTACAGCAAATGAGGGATTTCATTACTTAGGGAGAAAAGGTCCTCCTCTGGAGCATGTTCGTAGCTAGTGTAAATGTATTCAAAGTGCTCCTTTATCTCTGTCTTTATTTGCTCTGGATCACTGAATTTCACCATTGTCTTTATTTATTTCCTTAATAATTCTCCTCTTGTTTCTCTCTTTACACTCGTAATGAAAAAATTTCAAGTTCTGATCTCCAACCTTCAGCCAAAGACATCTAGATTTTAGACGTAGTTCTGAATCTTCCTTTATTTGAAGGACCAAGATTATCCCTTCTATTTCTTTTTATTTCATAAGAATTTCTTTGGTGACCTCTTTTTTCTCTATCTCCTCTTGGATTTATTTTAAGGCCTTAAGAAGGATTAATTTCTCCTGTCCAAAAGCGCTTCACCCCTTCTGCCACACTTTTAACTCCTTTTTGACATTTGATAGTTTTTTCTCCCATATGTAATCGAGAGAACCATGAAAAAATTTCCCCCGTGCTCTAGAAACAACTTCATATAAGCCATGCTCTAAAATACAAACTAGAGAAAATTTAAATGGTTGAGGAACTAGATTTCCTAGAGGCTCTAAAGAGAAAAAAAATAAGTTTGCGATCTGATATTGCAGAAACTATGAGCCTGGAGACTAGCATAAAGGACATATCTAGAATGGAAGAACTCACCAAGATTCTATCCAACCTAGCCATGATATGACCTAGACCAGAGCGCTTATTGTTCCATGTGAACTTCCCTTTTATTTGTTTTATTTCAACCAACTGGCATGTTGTTATAACATCTTCGAGCCTTTCCCTGAAGAGGTCTCTTACGTTCACTAGTACAAAATGAGCAATTATCTACTATGTGACCAAAAATTCTAGTCACCATAGGTTTTTCAAATGATTTACTACTAAATATGAGCAATTTTGATTAACCCAACTATAAACGACTAAAAGTAGTGACTAATTTAGTCACCAGTTAACAAATATGACTAGATAATAAGTGACTGAGTTAAAAATGACTAACATAAACGACTAATTTAGTCACAACAAGAAANATTAGTCATTTATGTTAGTCATTTTTAATTGTGTCATGGAAAATTGCAATTTTGACAATGAAGTGTAAATTTTGTAAATTGTCTACCTTCTATTAGTAATATCGGTGCCATGCATCTCGATCTTCAAAGATCCAACAAAGAAATTGCATTAATTTTCTCTTGACCATGTTTATCCTTGTTGCACCATTGAAGCAAACCCGGTTAAGCAAGTGTCAAAGGAAACTTATGTTCCTTATACGTCAATTATGAAATAGGTACTAGAACCAGTACCATATCAATACCTAGAAGAATCATAGCTAGTTGTTGATCCTTCAATGTAAGAGTCCCTACAAGTCCCATACCGAGGTGATTTTCTAACTTTAATATAACTATCATGATCTGTGACCATCGAACTAGCTACACCAGTTGACATAGATTCACTAGGATTAGTTCCTTTAAACATCGTAGCAGTTGATCCAATAATAATTGAACCAATGGAAGCACCAAGACCAATATTTTAACCAGTCAAAGACTCAATTATAATTAAATTGGAGTGCTGACCCAGAACCTGTCTCAGATCCATATTCAATATAAAGGTAGAGGATGTCACGTCCCCATGCCTCCAACTGGTGAAGAGGACGCGACCCATGGCATTAACCATCTGGGCCAAGAGCCCCATGAACATGTGAATTCATAAAACTGCTGAAACAAAATGCTTAAACAAATGGTTTGAACTAGAACATGCACACATGAACATTTATCATGCACAGATGCAATTGTATATCATACACAGCTACAATTATTTATCAGACATAGCGGAATTCAACGTACATTCATGCATGCATGCATTCAACATGTTCATAACATTCATTAACAGAAAATATGGTTGCAGAAGTAAGAATGGACAAGATCACTTATCTTATGATGAACTCGTTCCACAACTAGCTACGCCGCTGCAACGTTCCACCCAACCATAGGCCAGTGTGCTCCTTAATCTCTCAGCAGTGCTGCCACCCCCGAGCTGGGCATAATTCTCCAAGGAATAAGGGAACTAGCAGGCTTACACATAGCCACAAAACACAAAAACATAGCCAAGACAACACAGTTGGGTTTATTAGGCCATAAAGGAGTTGGGAAAGGCTAAATGCTAAGCTGGTGAGCTCATTACAGAGCCAAGAACACCTACACCAGAACTAGCCTGGATTCTAAAACATCCACACACACCCAACACAAGGAATCAGTCCCTTCTCTGCTACACGGTCCCTCAGGCCCTGCATTCCCTTCCAGTGCTATTCAGGGGTTGTGGAGAAGAAAGCCATCCCTCTAGCTCTGTCTGTGTAGTTCCAACCACTAGGTTTTTCAAGCAACCCAAGCCCCTATCCCTGCTCCCTACACAGTCTGAAGACCCACCATTGCACACATGCAATCAATCAGCTGATACAACTTAAGACAGGGAAGCCAATTCCTGAGTCATTCTTGGCCCTATCATGGCCCAAATGACTCTCAAGCGAATTTACAATAGTCCCCAAAATGTAAAGAAGACCACGGCAAACAAAGCCAATGACGTGGGGAAAATCAGCGACCCGATCTGAACAGTGAAGTCACCAAGGAGCTTACACAGTCCAAGGATGGAAAGAAAAAACAAGTTCACAGCTGGGTAGAGACAACATATGTACAGGCCACGACTTGGCAAGGAAAAAACATACTCATGACCAAAAACGCGAATGGCCTTTCACAGGGAACCCGTGGGTGAAAACGCATAGCTCCCAGCTCACTGTGTGAGCCCAAAACAGAAGAATACCTGTGCGTGTAGATAATGAGCAGACAACGGTCCCTGCGTGAGGACGAACAGCTCCCAGCTTGTGTGTGGATGAACAGACAATAGAGAGGACACGGATTGGAGTGCACCAGCGTTCCAGCACTGTCGTGGAGAGAAAAAAATGAAAGTGTCTACGGGAGTGATGAGAACGAAAATGAATGAAAGACGTGTGCGGTTCAGCGCTGGCATGGAGAGGATAGTCTGTTCGCGGGTGGAGTCAGCGCATAGGCTAGGACTGACAGTCCTACCACCCCACTCCCAAAAAAAATAACTGCCATAACTTCCCCCAACTACCAGTAGAAATTCTTAATGAAGGTGGTTGGGTAAGGCAAGGAAAGAGACACATGGGTATTTTCCCTCATTGGCCCAAGGTTTGACAATTTCCCCACCCTTATCCTTGTGAAAATCATGCCCCCATCTCAATTTAGTTGCCGCGATCGTAGCTGGCCGGGTTCATTTTAATTAAAGATGCATATTTACATGATTCTAAAACTTGATATGTGTCGCATGCCCCGATATACTATCGGTGACAAATTTAAATCCAAAACATAGCATAACCGATCAATGGTGGGGCCTTGGCCTTTAGCTCCACACCATGATCATTACAATATATACATCATATACATCTAATGCAACGGGGTCAAAACCGGGGTGTGACAGAGGCCCAACCCCATCTTGGAGTTTCAGGTAAATATTTTAATTCCTCGACCTCTTACAGGCCTCATGACCTTGCAAAATATGATACATATGATGCAATGATGACCTCTCCTTATTACTATCAAGTTAAACCTCCTTTATGCATTAGTGCAAGCCAGGTAAATTTTGCATCTGACGTTACCACCCACCGGATTCACGATGTCCACAACTCTTCTCAGGCAACGTCCTCGAACCAAGTTTAATACATATACTTATACTATAACAAAACATACCATTAAAACAAATATTATATTTATAAAAAATACAAATTAACTAAACTTTATATTAATCCTAATTTATAAAATTAAACAACTTATATAATAATTATTAAAAAAGTATAATATATAACCAATTAACATAATTTATATAATAAAATAATAAAACTATATATATATATATATATATATATATATAATTTGCATATATATATAACTAAAACAAAAATATATAAATGTAAAAAATCTATATGCAAATGCATCTCTTGACCCACCTCTGTTTGACGGCATTCATGGCCGATGGCCTATTTTCCTGAACCCATGGAGATTGTCACCAAATAACCTCTTCAAACAGACCATTGGCGCCAAATAATTTGCATTGGCTGGAGGCGAGGAGGGTTTGGTGGGTTATGAGGGGAAGTGGCCACTGAGAATGGAACACTTGCCCCATTATACGAATCACAACCCTACCCTACGAAGTTGAAGACTTAGGCTAAAAGGACTCGATTTAGAAGTAATCTGTCTTGATCTAAGAAGATGCTTGAAGACGCATCTAAGAAGAGTAAATGGATTTGGAATTCAGGAAATTCTAAACATGGTTATGAGATTGGTATCGATGGACAAAAATTGAAACTATCAAATATTGGTATTGAGCTTCACGTTGAGTCTCCACTGCCTCTAGAATGGCAACAATGTTTAGACCTTCAGGTTTGTTTCCTTTATTTTTTTTTATTACCTATTGTGTTATGAAATGGCTCAAATATCCTTGCAAGTATGAAGCATGATCTATTCAAGTGAAATTGGGAAATTCAATGTGAGAAATAAAACCAACAATTATCGAGGAAAAGGAAAAAGGAAATGAGAGATTTTAATGTTACCATGCCTCTATTTGATCAGTAGCTTGTTCATTTTCTTACGCCTCTTCTCCTATTATTTTTTTGCTAGTGCCACTTACTCACCCTCCTTATGGTAGTCTTGTAATCCTTCCTGGTTGTTCAAAAAAAATTATAATAAAACCAAATTTGTGGTATTATTGGCAGGTGTTGGTTGGTTCTAATTTTGGCTTGTTCTGTGATATCCCACTTTCAATCAGCCATTAGTGGCATCATCAATTATAGCATAGGAAATGAAACATAGGGCACATCATATTTGAAATCACTAGCCCTTAATGAGATTTTGTTGATATATCCCTCATCTGAAGTCTCGAGAATCCCAAGATTTTGTGTCCTTGGAAGATAAGTCTATAAAATCTCGGACAATCCATCGTGATCAAATCATGGTTAGGCACAACAGGGGTCATGGCCTAGAAAAACAATAATATCCTCTATACCCTATATAGTATGTGGTATAACACTTCCAAAAAAAGGCCAAGTATCCAATCAACATATACTATGTGCTTCAAAAAAGAAAACAGAATTTCGAGACTACATGCATTTCACCGATCCTCTAGAGACATGCGTAAACCCTAACACCTTTTGTAGTATACTCCTATCTTTGAACAACCATCTCCCACCACATTGCTTCCTCTTAAAGAGAGGTGTGGTGTGAATCCTCCTCCAAGGAGACTCAAACCTCTTCAAGCTATCTTTAAGCCTCCTTTAACTCTCGCCTCCAGTTACGAGCAATCATCCCCAACCTCACATGAACTAATCATATGACAAAGAGCCGCATCTCACCAAATAAACTATCTTGTATCATTTTGTGGCTGAGGGGATAGATTCCAAACCCCAAACACTAAAATTATAAAGTCAAAAGATTCTAGGTATGAAACATTAAACTTGAAAAGGAATAGAGGAGAATCATATTGCTACGAAGCAAGATGGTAGTCTGGATGGGTAGGTTGTCAAATATTGTGGTATTTCATCCACACGTCAAATGGTTGGAGATTTTCACAGAATATACTCCCATCCTAAAGCCCATACAAGTGATCCAATTGCCCCTAAACCTTATATCCTCCTTTATGGAAGTTGCACCATCTGAACCAACCCCATAATTGAAATCCCTCTTTCTATGAATAGGGTCAAACATATGTCAATAAAATTTGCATCAAGACCATGCCTGCTTCTCCAAAATTGAAATAACACTACGAACACCACCATCTCTATCACTCACCCACTCCACCATATTCAAATCCCCACCAATGGTCCATTTCGTAGTTGGGAGTGAAGAAGCCATCCATTCCCAAGCAATAAACCTATCAGCAGTAGGGTTGGTGGCATAAATAGCGAAAACCCCAAATATGTTTTGTATAGTTAGTATTATTCCATTAGATTCAATTATATATTATATATATATATATTAGATTATTATCTATTAGTATAGTATATTATTTTTTTAGTATTATTTATTAAATATGTAATAAGGAGTTATAAGTGTTTCTTTTATTTCTAGTATGTATAATTAGTATTTTATTATAGTATATATTGTATAGTATAGTCTTGTATTAGTATAGAGTTCTAAGTAATGCTTGGTGTTTAATGACTGAATATATAACTGGAAGCTGTTTGAATGACTGAATCATCATGGATTCTTATAGTGTTTTCATGTGCTACATTACATAGGGAATAGTCTCCATGTGTAATGAATCTCATCCATCGCGTAATCAATAACTAATCTAAATTCTATCCATGGCCCCAATAAATATTTCACACAACTAATCTTTGCATTTATGCAAATACTAAATACTGAGGCTATTGCGATGAACCTATCTTTGTGTTGTCTCTAGCTGCTTTGTTTCCGAATCAAAATCATGACCAACATGCATCTATGCAAAGGAAATACAATGGTAAAATATATAGGAACAATGATACAATAAGGGGAGGGATCCCTAACGATAGAAAGATCCCAGTATAAATATGTTGTGAAATGAAGGACTATAAAACCCTGCAATCCTTATCCCTGATATGATAAATAGGAAGCATATCCTTCTTAGCATCTACAGAAGGTTCCTCCAAATCCTCCAGTACAACGCCTAGTTTCCGAATAACCAAACTCACTGGATAGTGTGTTTCATAGCAGGTATTGAATTCGTTTGTGTGTGAGTGTTCATGCCTGTGTTTTCTTGTTGTGATTTCACCTTTGGGGATAATTTATCACTTCACGGTGTTATTTTTGCTTGTTGCAGTCCTCAAAGGATGCGGGGATAACATGTTTGTTGTTCCTGTTCCTCCTGTTCTTGAGGATGCAAGGAAAGTGTTTGACAATATTCCCAAATGGAATTTGGTTTTGCGAAGCAATATGAATGTAGGGTATGCTATGAACAATGGTATTTTGGAGCCTAGCATCTTGGGATGCAGGTTAGAGCAATACTAATAGCTCTTGTATACAAAAAAAGGTTTGTGTCTGTCTAACATGTCTAGACAGAAGCATATTGTTGGTGAAATTATAAATTATATGAGTGTAGATGTGGAACGCATTGGAAATTTCTCCTAGTACATGCATGATATCTGGCTTCTCCCTCTACAAGTACTCCTAGCTTTAGTAATTCTATACAAGAATATTGTCATGGCATCTATTTTAGTGTTGGTAGCCACAGCTAGAATCATGGTTGACAATACCCCTTTCGCTAAACTACAAGAGAAATATTAGGGTAAGATAATGGAGGAAAAGGATAGACGTATGAAGGCTACCTCAGAGATCTTAAAGAGCATGAGGATACTGAAACTGCAAGCTTGGGAAACCTTATATCTACATAGGCTCCAAGAGCTGAGAAGGGTTGAACAAGGCTATCTACGAACATATCTGTATACCTCCTCTGCAGTCACTTTTCTCTTCTGGGCGGCACCAACCTTCATGTCTGCTATTACATTTGGTACTTTCTTGCTAATAGGGGTTCCATTGACAGCAGGTAAAGTGCTTTCTACCTTAGCAACTTTCCAAATCCTTTAGGTGCCTATATATAATCTACTTGAATTGGTTTCTATGATTTCTCAATGCAACGTGTCATTAAACTGAATAGCCAATTTTGTATAGGAAGAACAGCTGCAATGCAATGTAGTAGAGAATCTACCTAGGGATTCAACCACCCTAGTATTTGAGATCAAACATGGAGAATTTTCACGGGATCCAACCTCCAATGATCTGACATTAAGGAGAATAAATTTGCAGCTAAGAAAAGGCATGAAAGTTGCAGTCTGTGGATCAGTTGGTTCTGGAAATTTAAGCTTGTTGTCCAATATTCTGGGAGAAATACCCAAGCTATCAGGGATTGTGAAGATCAGTGGTACCATAGCTTATGTTCCACAGTCTCCATGGATTCAAAGCAGGGAAATTGAAGAGAAAATCTTATTTGGGAAACACATAAATAGAAACAAGTATGAAAATGTACTTGAAGTATGTGCTCTAAAGAAAGACCTAGAATTGTTTTCTCATGGGGATTAGAAAGAGATTGGAAAAAGAGGGATCAATTTGAGTAGCAGACAAAAGCAAATAATACAACTTGCTCGTGCAATCTACCAGGATGCAGATTTCTATATTCGCAATGACCCTTTTAGTGTTGTTGATGCTCATACAGGAGCTCATCTCTTTAAAGTACTGCTCTCCATCTCCAATTAGAAGGATTGAATGCATTTGTAGAGTAGATTGTCAAAGTACACTTTTATTTGAATATATAGTCCAATGTCTCGTTAGTTTACCAAATAATCTAACATGAGTTCCTTCTTGGAATTCTAGGATCGAAGACAGTGGTATATGTCATACATTAAGTAGAATTTCTATCTGCATCTGACCTTATACTGGTGAGCCCACTTTCTACACTTGCAAACTTGTAACCTTTATGTACAGAACAGTTTACTTTTTAAATAGGAAATTGCTAGTGTCAAGTCATGAAAAAGTGTTAGGGATCTTTTGGGAAACTTTGCAGGTTATGCAAGATGGAGACATAGTTCAAGTTGGGAGGAACGAAGATATACTGGGTGGCGTGGATTTATTAAAGCTAGTTGGTGCACACCAGCAGACTTTGAATGCAATTGATGCAGCACAGATTTCAGCTAGGGGGATAGTGCCACAAACAGGAAATAACAGAAGTAGATTCGACAATACCATGGACTCTAAATCTGATAAACCATATCAAATGAGGATGCAGAGGACCGAGTGACGTGAATCAATGAATTTAGATTTGAATAGATTGTAAATGAAGAAGAAAGAGAAACTGGGAAGGTCAAAATGCAAGTCTACTCTTCTTTTATAACTGTAGCATATAAAGGTGCCTTGGTTCCTATCATATTGGCAGCACACATACTGTTCCAGGTGCTACAAATCAGTAACAATTACTAGATGACTTGGGCTTCCCCTCCAACCCAAGACCAAAAGTCCATATTCAGCAGTAGAGTTCTCATTCTTGTGTACATATTACTTGCAATAGGGAGTTCCATATGTGTATTGATTATAAGAGGTCTTTGCTTCTAGCAACTGCAGTAATTGAGACTGCACAAAGACTTTTCACAACCATGCTTACGTGCATATTCCATGCACCAATCTCCTTCTTCGATTCAACCCCAACTGGACGCATCTTGAATCAGGTCAGTACATGTTTGTATTCAACAAGCTTGAAATTATTTGATAAGCAAAAGATAACTTAGGAAAAAATAGTTTGTTTGTGATGCTTTTGTATTGCCCATTTAAACAACAATTGTGAATGCAAACTATAAACATCAGCATCTATATAGAATTTCTATAGATTAGATGTTTTTAGATTTTTAGATTGATTCCACTTCAATTCAATAATGGAGACTGGTAGTATAATTGATGTGAAGAAATAGCATGTAAAACTGATATTTACTGCCGAGTGAAATCGCCCTTCTCTATCCATATGCATTGACAGATCAGAGACACGGATATTCCTTATAGATTAGGAGGGTTATCATTTGCAGTAATTCAACTATTAGGAATTGTAACAATCATGTCTCAAATTGCTTGGCAGGTCTTCATTTTTTTTATATCGGTCACTGCAATTTACCTCTGGTATCAAGTAAGTAACTTTTCTCCATGAAGTGAGTTTCTTGATTGGAACTTCTTATTATGGCTGCTCCTATGAGAGACTCAGCAAAATGGTGTATGATGGGAGCCTTTCTAATTCCCACCAATCTAGCCATCTCCCTAGCAGATTAAATGTAGTAACGCTGCCAAGCAATACCTCATTAAAAATACCATGTAGTCATATGGAGTGGCTCTGTCTTTGCCTGAATTTTCTATCCAATCTTGTATTTCGTGCTTCTTTAACATTCCTAGTGAGCTTTCCAAATGGCACAATTGATCCAAGTAAGTACTATTCCTGGAAAGCTTAATCCACACCTAGTTGTTGCATATGCCAACGAGGGTATGCCGGTGTTCTCAGAAAGTTTCTCCTCCTTCATTGTGAGTAGGTCTTGTTGGCTTGGCAGTAACATATGGATTGAATTTCAATATAGCATAGGCTTGGGTCATATGAAACCTATGCAACGTGGAAAACAAAATGATTTCTGTGGAGAGGATGATGCAATATTCTAATACATCAAGTGAAGCACCATTGCTGATTGGTTCTTCAAGGATAAGTCACAATTGGCCATCAACAGGAACAATATTGCTTAAGAACCTTGAGATGGGTGCAACAAAACCAAACTGGATGATTTATTTGAAACCTTATACTATTGAGAATTTAAATTTATCATGGGAATGTAAGAGGAAAAGAAAGAAAGAATGACAGGAAAGAAAGAAATAATTAAGAGAGCCATTGTTTGTTCCATGGTTGGCCCATGAAGGCAATTATTTTGGGTCATTGTTTGATCCTTGGTTGGGCATCAAGGCATTTAAATCAAAGTGTAAACAACATTCTCTTATATCATGTGGTCCGTCTGGTTAGTTTTTTGTCAATATGTACTTCACAGCAGAATAATTAATGTTGTATAGGCTGGAACCTACATCATTAGATTTAAGATCCAATGGATGTATATCTCATCATATAACATTTATTACACTACTAAGGAGTGAATTTTTTTTGTTAAAGGGTATGTAGGGTTGACACACCCTATAAGGGGGCATTCTGTGTTCTGCGGTTGGCCCATTATGGACAATAAATCAGGTCACTGTTTGCTTCATAGTTGAGCCATTAAAGTCGTTAAGTTGGGTTAGTTGATATATCCACAAAGAGTAAACAGTATCCTGTCACATCATATGATTCATTGCTTAAAGAGGGAATCATTGTTTGTTCCAAGGTTGGCCTATCTAGGTAGAGTCTACAAAGGTATTTCCTTAATGACTCCCTAACCAAGGATGTCCCCTATAATTGCACAAACTGTAGGAAGTTATTTTCTTGGCATCAAGAACTCTTTCCAAGAGAATATCTTGTATTCAAGATTCAAATAACCTTTGATCTTACATAATTTATTTTATAGAAATGCAAATGTTGGTCTTGAAGCCCAATGTTTACACCTTCACAATCTCCATAAAAGTTCTTGGGACAGCTGGGAAAGTGGATGAATCATGAATAAAGGCAAGCAGCACTGTGAGTGTGAGAAGTGGGAAAGAGATGTGAGTGTAGCTTGAGTTGAGTGTGAGAGGTGCCCTAAGCATTGAGCACCTGCCAACAACCATAGTTTTTACTTGCATGCAGCAACAAGTATTGTGAGAAGCATCCAACGTCGTGAGCAACAACCTATGAGGGAAGTTATCTTGTAGTGGAGGAGGCATCTTGCAGTGTGAGCAACAACCTATGAGTTATTTGATAATACTATTCATATATGCATATTCAAGTTGATTTAAATTTGGAGAATAACAGGAATTTAACCCTTTTAATATTCTGAACTTGAATTGAAGCATAATTGGGAGGATTTTCCAAAAGCCACATTCTCATGGATGCATGGTTTAACTTGTAACTAGGTGAAAGTGAAATACATTAGAGTTCACATGTTTCCTTAGCATGAAATATATTAGAGTTCACAACAAATATAGCTGCAAGTATATTGTCAGAAAATATGGCATGGTGTTAAAGACTTAGATAGTCCAACCTCCCTTTGTTTATAAATTTTGTTTGTTTGGAGTCAACACATAGTACACAACAATCAAGTGAATTGGTAGACCAAGAATGCTTTTAGGATACCTTCTAGCTTCCAGCTGAGTCAAAACTATATTGTACTTCTTGTGTCTAATTAAGATGTATCGAGACACCATTTCGCTCCCTATTTCTCATCATTTTCTTCACACAATCCATGGAGAAATGTAAAAATGATATTTAAAATTGTTGTCTTATTGTGACCAATCCCAAATGATTATCACTCTAGATTCTACAAAGGTATTTCCTTAATGATTTCCTAACCAAGGATGGCCCCTATAATTGCACAAATTGTAGGAATTTCTCTTGTCTTGGCATCAAGAACTCTTTCCAAGAGAATATCTTGTATTCAAGATTCAAATAACCTTTGATGTTACATAATTTATTTTATAAAAATGCAAATATTGGTCTTGAATTCCAATGTTTACACCTTCACAATCTACATAAAAGTTCTTGGGACAGCTAGAAAAGTGGATGAATCATGAATAAAGGCAAGCAGCACTGTGAGTGTGACGAGTGGTAAAGAGATGTGAGTGTAGCTTGAGTTGAGTGTGAGAGGTGCCCTAAGCATTGAGTAGCTGCTAACAACCATAATTTTGACTTGTATGCAGCAACACGTATTGTGAGAAGCAGCCAACGTCGTGAGCAACAACCTATGAGAGGAGTTATCTTGCAGTGGAGGAGGCATCTTGCAGTGTGAGCAACAACCTGTGAGTTATTTGATAATACTATTCATATATGCATATTCAAGTTGATTTAAAATTGGAGAATAACAAGAATTTAACCATTTCAATATTCTAAACTTGTATTGAAACATAATTGGGAGGATTTTCCAAAAGCCACATTCTCATGGATGCATGGTTTAACTTGTAACTAGGTGAAAGTGAAACACATTAGAGTTCACATGTTTCCTTAGCATGAAATATATTAGAGTTCACAACAAATAGAGCTGCAAGTATATTGATAGAAAATATGGCATGGTGTTAAAGACTTAGATAGTCCAACTTCCAATTGTTTAGAAATTTTTGTTTGTTTGGAGTCAATGCATAGTACTCAACAATCAAGTGTATTGGTAGACCAAGAAGGATTTTAGGATATCTTCTAGCTGCCAGTTGAGTCAAAACTATACTGTACTTCTTTTTTCTAATTCATATATATCTAGACACCATTTCACTCCCTGTTTCTCATCATTTTCCTCACACAATCCATGGAGAAATATAAAAATGATATTTAAACTTGTTGGCTTATTGTGACCAATCCCAATGATTATCACTCTAGAGTCTACAAAGGTATTTCCTTAATGACTTCCTAACCAAGGATGGACCCTATAATTGCACAAACTATAGGAAGTTCTCTTGTCTTGGCATCAAGAACTCTTTCCAAGAAAATATCTTGTATTCAAGATTCAAATAACCTTTGATCTTACATAATTTATTTTATAGAAATGCAAATATTGGTCTTGGAGCCCAATGTTTACACCTTCACAATATACATAAAAGTTCTTGGGACAGTTGGGAAAGTGGATGAATCATGAATAAAGGCAGGAAGCACTATGAGTGTGAGAGGTGGACAAGATATGTGAGTGTAGCTTGAGTTGAGTGTGAGAGGTGCCCTAAACATTGAGCAGCTTCCAACAACCATAGTTTTGACTTGTATGCAGAAACAAGTATTGTGAGAAGCAGCCAACGTTGTGAGAAACAACCTATGAGGGGATTTATCTTGTAGTGGAGGAGGCATCTTGCAGTGTGAGCAACAACCTGTGATTTATTTGATAATACTATTCATATATGCATATTCAATTTGATTTAAAATTGGAGAATAACATGAATTTAACCATATCAATATTATGAACTTTAATTGAAGCATAATTGGGAGGATTTTCCAAAAGCCACATTCTCATGGATGCATGGTTTAACTTGTAACTAGGTGAAAGTGAAACACATTAGATTTCACATGTTTCCTTAGCATGAAATATATTAGAGTTCAAAACCAATACAGCTGCAAGTATATTGTCAAAAAATATGGAATGGTGTTAAAGACTTGGATCGTCCAACTTCCCTTTGTTTAGAAATTTTTGTTTGTTTGGAGTCAACGCATAGTACTCAAAAATCAAGTGTATTGGTAGACGAAGAAGGATTTTAGGATATCTTATAGCTTCCAACTAAGTCAAACTATACTGTACTTCTTGTGTCTAATTTAGATATATCGAGACACCATTTCGTGCCCTATTTCTCATCATTTTCCTCACACAATCCATGGAGAAATGTAAAAATGATATTTAAAATTGTTGGCTTATTGTGACCAATCCCAAATGATTATCACTCTAGATTCTACAAAGGCATTTCCTTAATGACTTCCTAACCAAGGATGGCCCCTATAATTCCACAAACTATAGGAAGTTCTCTTGTCTTGGCATCAAGAACACTTTCCAAGAGAATATCTTGTATTCAAGATTCAAATAACCTTTGATCTTAAATAATTTATTTTATAGAAATGCAAATGTTGGTCTTGAAGCCCAATGTTTACACCTTCACAATCTACATAAAATTTCTTGGGACAGCTAGGAAAGTGGATGAATCATGAATAAAGGCAAGCAACACTATGAGTGTGAGAGGTGGGCAATAGATGTGAGTGTGGCTTGAGTTGAGTGTGAGAGGTGCCCTAAGCATTGAGCATTGCCAACAACCATATTTTTGACTTGTATGCAGCAGCAAGTATTGTGAGAAGCAACCAATGTCGTGAGAAACAACCTATGAGGGGAGTTATCTTTCAGTGGAGGAGGCATCTTGCAGTGTGAGAAACAACCTGTGATTTATTTGAAAATACTATTCATATATGCATATTCAAGTTGATTTAAAATTGGAGAATAACAGGAATTTAACCATATCAATATTCTGAACTTGAATTGAAGCATAATTGGGAGGATTTTCCAAAAGCCACATTCTCATGGATGGATGGTTTAACTTGTAACTAGGTGAAAGTGAAACACATTAGAGTTCACATGTTTCCTTAGCATGAAATCTATTAGAGTTCAAAACAAATACAACTGCAAGTATATTGTCATAAAATATGGCATGGTGTTAAAGACTTGGATAGTCCAACTTCCCTTTATTTTTAAATTTTTGTTTGTTTGGAGTCAATGCATAGTACTCAACAATCAAGTGTATTGGTAGACCAAGAAGGATTTTAGGATATCTTCTAGCTGCCAGTTGAGTCAAAACTATACTGTACTTCTTCTGTCTAATTCAGATATATCGAGACACCATTTTGCTCCCTGTTTCTCATCATTTTCCTCACACATTCCATGGAGAAATGTAAAAATGATATTTAAACTTGTTGGCTTACTGTATTATCACTCTAGAGTCTACAAAGGTATTTCCTTAATGACTTCCTAACCAAGGATGGCTCCTATAATTGCACAAACTGTAGGAAGTTCTCTTGTCTTGGCATCAAGAACTCTTTCCAAGAGAATATCTTGTATTCAAGATTCAAATAACCTTTGATCTTACATAATTTATTTTATAAAAATGAAAATATTGGTCTTGAATCCCAATGTTTACATCTTCACAATCTACATAAAATTTCTTGAAACAGTTGGGAAAGTGGATGAATCATGAATAAAGGCAGAGGACTGCATAGTGCAAGGAAGATACTATGGCCTTCACTACATTGCTGGATACTTTTTGCATTAATGTTGGTAGATCAGATGAGGCTAGGGAATTGTTAAATGAGATGAGAAGAAGGAAATGTAGGCCCGATTTTGTTCTATACAATACTCTAATCCCCTAGCATGGTGAATCTTCAAGGTTACTAAAGATGGTATGTGACTTGTAGTTTTATTGGATTGTGAATGATATTTTTATATTTTGTCAATTTTAACCTTGATGCTTTCTATGCTTAAAATATATGTTATGTAGCATAATAATATACTTATTAATAGTATTATAATTTAAATTTATCATTGACAAATCAATATTATTTTTAATTATTTTATCTTTATATTTTTTAATATATATTATTACCATTTCCAACCTACCATTTCCTGCAAATTTGGGGAAAGCTCTAGATGCATATGATACTTGTACCCATATTCCCAACATTCTCACATTCCATAAAATAGTACAACATAGAAAAATATTGATAAAACAACATAAGTCCCATGAGTCACACCAAATAGCCCTAGGCCCAAGCATAAACAATCAAACATCAAACAATAGTAGGTAGTTGCCTTGCGTAAGGTAGTAGACCATTGCGATCTCTGGGAATTGGCCCCTATCCAGTACCAACAATATCTGAGTCCATAGTGATCGGCTCCTAGCCATAATTGTTGAGTTCAAGGGTTTTGAAGACTTTGAAATAGTTGATACCACGGTTTAGAGTTTGTCATTCAACTGGACTGATGGGAGAGGCTAAATTTCCGTTTAAAGAAAAAACCCTCTTGAAATATTTTGTGGGTTGAAGCCACTGCAAACTATTATTAGGGCTTGGGTAAAAGAGATCTATGAACCCAATGGCTGGCATTGCACTCATACCAGAAGCACGACTACAGAAATCTTACTATTTTGATTTACCAAGAAATCCCATGTTTATGAGGTTATTACTTGTAGATGTTGGGAGTGGAAGGATACATTAGTTTCCTTTTCTTATTGAGATGAGGGTTTTTCAAAATACTAGAATGCATAGATTACTTATTGTGTGTGGATAAAGTGCCCCGACTTTTCCATGAAATTATGGAGTCTTCTACACTCTATTTTTGCACCAAATGGAGCCTTCATTTGTCATAAAGCCACACTTTTTTTTAACCCTACAACATAGAAGAGGGATTTTTTTGTGTTACTCTGTCCAAATATTTGAAAGAGCTTGTCCTTATTCAGGTGAGTGACAAGATGATTAAACAACTGGTCAGGTATATCAGAATGCCAAACCCTTGCTACCAATGCTAGAGTCCAAACCACAAAGTCCATGGTTGTCATCTAATGTCTCAGCTCAACTACCTACTAACCCCCATCCTAGTGTCCGAAGGTGAACACATTTTGTTTTTATAACGTCATCCAATTTAATCATTGAGACCCTCTTGTAGTGATCTTAAGCAAACCTACTTCTTAGACCTTTTTAATGACTACGTTTTTAGGACCATAATATTATTTTCGAGGTCTTGAGAATATTATGAAAGGATGCATGAATTTTATGATTTTCTTATGGTCTATGTCCAAGCAGGATCTTGATTATGTTTCTTCTGTAGGCTCCTTGATTTTAAAGGAAAAGTCTTTCAAAATATTATAAATGGACAACAATCACCTTTTTGTTTCCTTCTGCTGTAAATGATTTTGAATTTTCTCTGTTTTACATTAATTTTTGAAAGCATGGATAGTATGAGCAAGTCAATTTATGAATTTCATTAATATTTCTATGCTATGCATTTTGTCACTCCTTGGTCCACTTCACAGGGAGCTTGTTGTAATTGATATATCTAGATTCTATATTTCCTTCACTACTACACAGTCCCTCAAGCCATTCCCTAGAATACTTCCTTGTGTGAAGTGGAATATAGAATCTAGATATACTAGTGTTTTTGAACAAAACCCATTGTAATCACTATGGATGGCATTGGCCTTTTAGAGAAGATAATGTGTCCATGTTTTCATGGTTTATATTAATTGATACGTCTCAAAGTCTATGTGGAATAATTCAAAACTTAAAAATGTACAATTATCTTAGTGGTATGCAACATGTCTCCTTTTTTGCATCATTAGTATGCCTATGGCATGCCCATAAGTATCCACCTTGATCTCAAACACTTCAGTGATTGGAAAGAAGGGAAAGGATTGGTTTGGCCACAAGTTACAACTCTTTAGTTCACCTCTTCAAACACCTATTGTTGCACTACACCCTAGCATAATTTCACTTGGTCTTTGTTCATCAAATCAATGCTAAAGTATTCATTAGATCAATGTTGAGTTCATCTTGGTTTCGACAAAAATTACGATATACAAATTTTTTATATCCAAAGGTGATCTTCTTTAAGTTCACAAGTAATTTCTCTTTATGCAATGCTAAAAGTACTTGGTTTAAACTTTGAAGAAAAAAATCCAGCATCGTGTTTCTATTGTTCATCCAGTTTACTAGCTAGAAAATATCACACTCTGGCATTGTGTTTGATAGTTTTGAATTTTGGAATATCACAACTTAATGTTTTGTTCCTTTAAATTGTATACAGGGATCCAATCCAATGCAAGTCAAATATGCAGATGGTGAATTGGAAAGAATAGGTAAGTAATGTGTGTGATATCTTATTTAGAATTGCATTTCTTTTCTGTAGAGATAATTTTTTGAGAAGAATTGAGTTTATTTACAAATTTCCTATGGATACAATAGAGGCAGGTTATAGCCTTCCCCTTGAGTTTTTTGTTTGAATTCCTTAGAGAAACATGCCCTCAGGAGCTGCACCGCAAGTGTGGACTTCCTTTGGCTTTACATGCTCGGTCTAAGGGATAATATTGTTCCAAAATTGCTTGGACTGTGCTCCTGACCTCATCTATTTGAGATATATGCTATACAGGTAGGCAGAGAGCAGAGTGAGTGGAACCAACCTTACGACACTTTTTAACTATTAACTACAATGGGGACTGCATACCTCTGGCTTCTTCTTCTCCTTACAGATTTCTAGAAGTTTACATGCCTTGCATTATAATTATAATTACACATGAAAAAATGAACAAGATTAATTGAACATAAATATTGGAGAACCATTTCTCCAAGCTTTCTTTTGAGGCAGACTGTTCCAGGTTAGTCATCTTATCTAAGAGGCACATAAATTCAAGCCACATGGCCTTTTCGTTGCTCTTAAGTCTCTTTTAAGCAAAGATAATTTCCTTTGATGTATCATTAATATCCTCTTGCATTGCAACAATCTTGGCCAAGGACTTATTTCTGATCAATAGTAGTTTCCATCTTGTCCAAAGGGGAGCAAACATTCAGTTGACTATTTCGTTTGGATGTCAAAGAGATCTAACAGAATTCATTGTGTTGCAAAGCAAGGCAATGATATCAAGATATATATTCATAGATATGCATTGTGCAAACACTTCCTAGGCTGTAGTATGGAAGCATTTACCTTATCTTGTTGTTCTTATGAGTTCTAGAGTGGTCCAGATCTTCTTGTGTTTCCTTGAGTTTGTTACTGGAGAATCTAATGGAACTTTTTGAGGAGTTCCTATCAATACTAGTTTCTGCTAAAGCAAACCCCCTTTTCTCATTTGATATTATTTTTTTGTGCAGACTTCATGTGTTTTGGATTTTAGCTTTTAGCCTCATATGCAACTTTGTGTTTGCTTGTGTTGAATTGAGTATTGGACAGGTGTGGGGTGTCATGGTAAAATAGTGAAGATAATCACTTATTGGTATTAAACTCAAAGGTCACTTATTTTGGGTCATTGAAGGCATATGATATAAAGGTTAACAGTCTAAAGTAACCTCATTTTTGTCCCATATGTGGTTGCAGACATTTTTTCCCATATGTGATTGTGAATTCGCAAATTTGAAGCAAAGATGGTGGAGGACAATGAAAGGATTGTCCTATGTGAGGTCATGTAAAGGCATGCCAAAGATATTTTAGTAGTGGAAAACAATGGCTACAATGCAATCAAGTGATATAGCATTCTTGATTGTATTCCTTAAAAACCAAATATGTGTATATACTACACAATGATCGTTATAATATTATTTTTCTATTATTGTGAGAATGCATAAAAGTTATTTTCTATCAACAACGATTCTCTCTAATCCCAAGCTTCACAACCCAAAAATTGAAATCATTTGGTGAATCAATTGACAATCGATTTTTGCATTAAGAGTTTGTGTTGCCATAAGGATTTATTATGTAACATTTGTAATAGTGCATTGTTTTAGGGTTTTCTATTTGCCATGACAATTTCTTTTAAAATTGAGTTTGTTGAAACTCTCACATATTTTCCAATGGTTTTCACTATATTGGGTGGTTGTAAAATGTGTCCTAAGATTGTAATCAAAAGGAATTTGGTGAGCATAGGAATTGTGTTTCCCCTTCAAGAGGGGATGTTTGATTGGTGCGTTATTTGAGTGCTAATTGGTTACTTTGGATTGGTTATCATTGAAAAGATTTGTTTGTGTAGAATGTGATGAATTAACATACAAAAATAATGATTATCAAGTTACTATAGATACATAATGGCTTACCCTGTAATAGTCTTTCAAGTCTTTCAAATGCATTTATTTAGTGCAAAAAGACTTGAAGGACTAGTACAGGGTAAGCCATTATGGATCTATTGTAACTTGATAATCATTACATTGTATGCTTGAATAATGAAAAAAATGTTTGAATATCATCATTATCAAGCAATAACAACTTCTTAAAGGGTGCTAGCTCAATGGTAGAGCACCTGCCTAATTATAGGCAGGAGGTTGGTGGTTCGATTCCTCCATACCCTATCATAAATTTGTGACTACAAAAATGACTAAATTCACATATATACGACTATTAGTGGCTAATTTCCCATATTTAGTCGTATTTAGCTTATTCATCAATATGTTATCATCTAGTAGTTTATTTAGTCGTATATTTGGTCATTAATTGCTGCAATCAGTGACTAAATCCGTGACTAAATCAATGACTAAATCATTGACTATTAATGACTAAATCATTGCCTATCAATGACTAAACCAATGACTAAATCAATGAATAATAATTCAAGCTATTAATGACTAAGTGAAATACGACTAGCTATAAGATAGTGGAAATTAGCTACTATTAGTCTCCAACTCAAAAATAGTCATTTATAGCCTGATTTTAGTCATTTTTTAGCCATTAATTTCTCATTTTGTACTAGTGGTTGGAACCGCCTTTTTTTTCATCTGGGGAGATGGTAATGTTGAAGTCCCCAGCTAAGATGCATTGAAGGTTCATCTTCCCATGCCTTTGCAATTCTAGCTGTTGCCATAATTCTTCCTTGGCTCCATACACCATTGGACAATAAATATTTCCAATCCAAAATTTTGTGTTGTTGTCTAAATGCTCTAGTTTAACAAACAGCCAATGCTTATTTTCAGAAGTCGAGATGAATCTATAGAGACTCTTGTCCCACCAGGTTAGAATAACTCTGGAAGCTCCCTGCAAACTTATTGCTTTCCCTTCTCCATTCTTCTAGATCTTGCTAAGAATGGCTAGACTGTCTTTCTCTTGCATTTTAGTCTCATGGATAGTAAGGATTAAGATTCTTTCAAAGAACTTTAATCTTTTAATTCCTTTTACCTTTTGATTTCCTCTGAGACCTCTACAATTCCAGGAGACCAAATTCATTATTTCTTGGTGGAAGAGTGTGATCCTTTCTCCTTTCTTCCTTCTGTCTGTTCTCATGTTTGCTTATCTAAGGTATAATCCTTCATCAATTGCTCTAGGTTCATTTGCTTTCCTGCCACCTTTTCCCTGGCTACTTCTTTCTCCCTATGAAACTTGTTCGGTTTCCTTACTTTTTTAACAGGCGGCTTTGTATCTTCCTCTTTTCTTTCTAAAGAATCCTCCATCCATTCCTTGGATCTGGATCTTGTGACTGAGCCTCCTCAGTTCTGAGATGACTCTAGCATCACTTCAACAAAGGGTTGCATTGGAAGTTGTAATTTGTGGACATGACCAATCTCTTCTAGGACATGATCAATTTCTTTATTATTCCGAAGGTTAATTTCATTGTCTGCTATGATCACTTCTGGTTGTTCTAGGTCTTCAGAAACCAGTACATGGAATTGATTTTCTGGAACTTTCTTCGTTTTTACCGAAGAGTTTGCTTGACTTGCGCTTGCTTTTCTCTTTGCAAAATGGCCATATTCATGGCATACCTTGCACTTGAATGGAATTCACTCATAGTCTACAGTTTGTAGATGACTCCAGCCTTCCATATTGAGATTTATTGCCTCCATCAGACCTTTTTCCAGGTCTACTTCTACATAGATTCTGGCGCAAGATAACAATGGGGGTTTTGGCTTAGATTTGTCTATATATTTCCCTAGGACATTTCCAATCACTTTCAAGTCTTTGTCATTCCAACAGTGCAGCGGGAGGTGCGGCAACCTGACCCATACTAGAACCGAAGAGGGAATGTACTTTTTCAGATCAAAGGATAGATCCCATTTGTTGAGGTACATTCCTCTTGGCCATGTTACACCAAAATCTCATCGCCATCATGTTATGAGATAGGTATTCCCTTTTCTGCTCCAATCCCTCAAATTTTCCCCTAGAGAAATGAAGGAAGAAATTACGCCCTTGCAATTTTTCCTTGTTTTGAGCTGGTAGCGCTTCTCTTCCATTGACAAAAAGCATTACCCAAGAAGAAAAGAGTTGTTAACTCTCCTGATACATGAGAAACGAGTGGTGCCACCGCTTCTATCCTTACTGCAAGAATCATTACCACCTTAGCACCACCTGTTTGCTTCATTGGAGGAGCAGTGCTCAAGTTTTTAAGGCAAAATGAGAAGCTTCGAGAGGCTTCTCAAATATTTCCTTCATGGATCCTCATCGTTATGGCTTAGGACCACCTAGAGCTCGAGATCCTCCCTTTTTGGATCTTATCTCAACCTCACCCATGAGATCCTAAACCATACATATCCTCCCATGTCTTTAAACACTGGCTCATCCCCCATGGGGAGAGGGAGGAAGAATTGTGTTGCATACCCAAACTCTGTCAAAATAATTCTTGAACTATTGGAGGAAAGGTGAAGCTAGAGGAAAAAGGGCTATTGGATGGAAATTTCAACACCAAGGCATGAAGTTTGTAGTCTCTCCAATCATTTCTAATAAAAAATGTCTTTTCTTTCCCATATTTATTGTTTCATGTGTATATAGTGCTTGATTCCTTGGTCACAAGCATAGATCTAGTTGATTATATTGTATGCTATCATGTTTCTCCATTTGTTTTCCATCTTTTACAGGTTCTTCTGTGAGGATAGTGAGGAAAACCTTTGAGAGAAGTATCATGGAATTTCATTCAAGTGATTAACCATATCTAGGAGAAGTTTAACATTTGGTGTTTGTGTTTTGTTCTAGATCTGAACCATTCAGACTAGGGAACCAGCTCTTATCCGCAAGAGGTGCGTATTTCTAGCTAACAAAAGTTGTGACTCTACTAGGGAATACTTTGAATTCTGAATCATTGGTAACTTGAAACATCCACCTTCATTTTTCCGTTTGTAGATCTAATTTTTCCATTGATAAATCTGTAGATCTACTTTGAATTTGATTGATTTGCCTCTATCTTCCTTTGGATCTTTATATTTTTGGTTCACTAGGTTTTCTGGTCATTGTTTGGGCTCATTCTTTGGACTGTAGCTTTTTTATTTTTCAAATCGCTATCTCGGGCACTGCTCCTGGGTTTTGTTATAAGTGTTGTTCTGGAGTTGTCACCGCCTTTTCCCTGTTAGAATAAAGCAGTGCCACCACTCTTTTTCTATGTGAAAGAAGCAGTGCTAGAGCTGGTAATGCTCTCATGTGAACCTGCAAGAAGCGATGCCACCGCTTTGTTTCTGTGTACAAGAAGCAGTGCTCAGGCTGGTAACACCCTATTCAGCACCTATAGAAGCGGTGCAATATATTCTTCTTAGCCCTATTTGGTGTTTGATTCTTAAATTCCTGTTTTGGTGTTTGATATGCATGTTTCAAATAGTTATAGTTGTTGTTTGAACTCTGCAATTCATTTTTTAACAGAAAACTCAATCAAAAATTTAAAAATTTAAAAACAAAAGCCAAAAAAATTTCTCGGGGGCTCATGCCCTCAAACCCCCAAAGGCCCTCAGGTCCGGCGGGTGGTAATGCACCCCCCCCCAAACCCCCCTATGCTCATGTGTGAATCCATAGGTATTTTCAAGAATTGCGATTAATGTGGTCTTTAAGGCTTCATAGTTGGATTTGAATAGAACTTGTTTTTGTTAGATCTCCGATTTCTATCTTCTTTTACAGAACAATAAAATATTCATTTCAATTTGTCTTCATATGTTATACATGATTTTTGTATGTTTTTTTCCCTTTTTCATAAATTTGTGAAAGCCCATATGAAATTTATTGTATAATTTTGTGATTAGTTTATCCTTGCTTTAGTTGAAAAATCTAAACACTTTTGTATAAGAGTCATAACAATCTTTTCTTGCTTTTCATTAGAGATCTCACTTATTTTTCAGTTCAAAAAGATAATATTTTGTTTGTTTTAGTTAGGAACGGACCATATAAGCAAGTTTGTTTTATTTGTGTATGGTATTTATTCTGTGTTTCAAAGAAATTGAACCTCTCTCTCCCTTTTTTAGGTAGGGCATCCCTTGAAAGTGAAAGTGAAATTTTCCACATCATATTGCATGGTTTTAATTTTCATGTCCTCCCCTCATGCATCCACCTAACTGTTCAAGAGAAAATTAAGTGCTAGCTTAGGTTTAAAATCTTTAGCAATTTGTGTGATAGGTTAGAGATGTGTTTCGATGTCTTTAAACATAGAAGCTGTCGTTTATTTCCTGTACTGTATCCCGAGGATCATGTGGTTCTTCCACGTACCGCCGGTATATTGAATGACCTTTCATGTACCCTTGAGGTATATCGAAAGGTACTTTACGTACTCAATTGTATATCGGAAGTCCCCTTTCGAATGGTTTCACATTAGATAGCACTACTACAGAGTGGAGCTCCCACATACCTTGCGTATATCGGGAGACACCTTTAGGAATCTTGAGACCATCTAAGTACAGCCCTTTGGTCGTCCTATCATTACAATACACCAAGAACAGCACTCAAGGATATTACTACGCACGTGATGTCCAGGTAGTTAGGTATTCAAGTGAGGGACGGTTGATCCTCCTCACCATGCTTTATTGTTGGACCCTATGGTATATAGCGAGTTGTGGTGATTTGACAATCTCGTGAGGTTCCAGGTCTGTAATCCACTCCTCTCACACATTTTTCTTGTTTCTTTAGTTTGAGTAGTGCTTTTCGTCTGTATAGTTAGGATTTTTTATAAGAGAGAGATAGTTTTGTTACATAGTTATGGCTTCGCCTTCAAGGACTACCAACCAAGAGACTCCTTTACTGAGCACATCTTTTGTTTTTCGTCCAAATGGGGATATTGGTCCTCCTCTCATGGCTATGTTAAGACTTCCTGGATTGAATATTGGATTACCTGTTTGGTTATTCTCCAGTCTAGTTATCCCATGTACACCAATTTCTTTAGATCCTAATCCTTCATCATGAGAGAATCAACCTCTTGTTGATCCCTCTCCTTCTTCTCTTGATGTGTTTTATCCCCTTTCTCCCTCTTCGCCTGTTGAAAATTGTAGTACTAGTAGTGAGGTGGATAAGAAGAAGAAGAAAAGGAATATTAAGAAAAAGAAAAAAAACAGAAAACCAAGTCTTAACCAATTACTCCTCCCAGTGTGGAAAGTGTTGATCTGCACACCCCAAAACCGTGTAAGCCCAAATTCCCTTGTAGTCTTTGCAAGGGTGATCACCTTCTGAAATATTGTCATGGTTTGGCCCTATTTTTAGAAGAGTGGTCTATGGTTTCCTAGCAACCAATTTCATCAGCCTCTGATCATCATACTGATGATCCCTCCTCAACCAATGACTCTATGGTTAAGAGTCGAAAGGGTAAAGTCAGAAATCGTTGTTTGCTTTGTAAGGACATGCACTTTACTTACCTTTATCCTCTCAGGGATGAAGCTTCTAAGTTGTTAGAAGATATTACTATTCCTCAGCAACACCTTCCAACCAAATATCGTAAGTTGTCATTTGACATCCCATTGGTTGATAAAGTGGTCGATCCAGTTCTAACCTCGTTCGATCCCACTCTACCGTTGAAGAGTGAAGTTGAATTGGTCGATCCAGTTCCATACTCGGTCGATCCCACTTTTCCTTTGAAGAGTGAAGTCAAAGTGGTCAATTCATATTCATTTGTGGTTGATCCCACTCTTTCTTTGAAGAGTGAATTTAAATTGGTCGAGTCGATGTCATCTCTACCCGATCCCACTCTTTTATTCGAGAGTGTTAAGACTGAAGTATTCGCTTTGACCAAATATTCGTCTTGTTCTTTTCTTCCGGTAGAGAATGAACTAAAACCTGCTGAAATTTTTATGCTTTGTTTTGATTGTTCTCGACAAGAGGAAATTTTTTCTTTTTCAACAAAATCCTCTCCAAGTAGTGAGGTTATTTCCTTTGACTGGAGTAACCTAATAGAGTCTCGTCTTCATTCGATTGTTCACTTCCAGATAGTTGTGCAAGTTACCGTTAGGCAGATGCTTCGCACTACTATTAACAAAGGGGCTTCTGTTAGTATTCTATCCTCAACTGCTTGGAAATATTTAGGTTCTCCTCAACTTTTGCCAGCCACCAATCATATATTGGCTTTTAATCGCAGGCCTACTGCACCTTTAGTGATCCTTCCTTATTTACCTATTATATTAGGAGGAAAAACTATCTGTATTAATGTTATGGTGGTCCAAGGTCCTTTAGATTTCCATATGCTACTTGGACGTGATTATGTTTATGCCATGAAGGCTGTAGTATCCACACTCTTTAGAGCTATGCATTTTCCCCATGATGAGAAGATTTTGACCATTGATCAGCTTTCCTTTGTTACACTTGACCATCGCATCACTCCTAGTAACCAAACTACCTTGAATGTGCCGCATGTTCTTATGGTTCCTTCCCCTTCTTCTAGTTAGCTTCTTCCCATCCTAGGTGAAATGGGGGGGCATGGCTCCAGCCTCTAGACATCATATTGGAGTTGATTTGCTATATTTTATGTAATGGGGGAAACCTACCAACCTTTGGATATCATGTTGGGTATGAGCATGTTTGTCAGCATAGTTATTTTTTCTATGTCAAGCTTGTTAAAAAATGAAACATCTTTGTGAGCATAGTTGCTTTTCTCTGTGTCAAGCTCATTAAAAAATGAAACATAGGTTTGTGAGCATAGTTCCCATTCTATGTCAAGATTGTTAACAAATGTAATAGATTCCTACGAGCATAGTTCTTTTTATGTGTCAAGCTCGTTAAAAAATGAAATAGGTTTGTGAGCATCGTTCCCATTATGTGTCAAGATCATTAAAAAATGAAATGAATGTCCTCAAGAATAATTATTTTTCTATTTCAAGCTTCTGTAAAAATTAAACTGGTCCCCACAAGCATAGTTTACCTTTTGATTTCAATCTTGAATAAAAATCAAACCATTCCCGAGCATAGTTCTTTTTCTATGCCAAGCTCGTTAAAAAATGAAATAGGTTGTTTCAAGCAAAGTTTACCTTTTGTTTTCAAGCTTGCATAAAAATGAAACCATGTTTTAAGCAAAGTTTACTTTTTGGTTTCAAGCTTGCATAAAAATGAAACCATGCTTTGAGCATATTTATTTCTTTTTTCCAAGCTCGTTAAAAAATGAAGCAGATATCTTGAGCATTCTTTCAACTGATCTTCGAGCTCGTTAAAAACAGTAAGATGGTGTTGAGCTTACTTTTCATTTTCTGTGCTCTGGTTAAAACATGAAAAGTGATTTGAGCTTAGTTTATTACTTGTGCTTTGGATTCAAACATGAAAAAGGTTAATGGAGTCTTCTTTAAGCTCTTTTTGGACTCTTAAAATGTGAAAAGATCGCTGAGTGAACTTGTCTTCTTCACGCTCGTAAAAGGACCTCAAGAGTCGTCTTCCTGGTGATAGTTTACCCCTTTTTTGGACCAGGGCACACTACTTACAAAAAAGGTACACTCCAACCAATCATGACTGGAAGAGTTCTCCTAGGCAATATTTTATACTTTTTTGGCCCTCGGAGACTAAATTTTATGAAAAAGTCCATTCTGGAGTCTTATTAGTCATTTCAGACGCTCTAAACATGAAACGACAAATGATTGTTCTTTCGTCGGACTCATAAAATCAAATGATGAAGGACCATTTTAGGGGAACAGACCCATCATTTCTCAGGTTCATCAAAAATATGAGTTTGGACTTGTCCAAAGGACGAGCTATATCGAGCGTTTGTCACCCTTTTCTAGCTCGTTAAAAAGAAAAGAGGCACTCATCAATCATGATGGGGAAATTAAGGGAAGGGAAATACATTTCATTTGCAATAAATGGCAGTTATTAGTCACATTTGAACATTGCACTTGTATGCATTTTATTCAGTCAATTGGGTATTCATCTTGTCTCCGATTCAATCCACTTTCATGAGTCATGTCAATCCTTTGAGTATTTCAAAGAATGCATTGTCCTTTGTCGCATTGTGTTTCAACTTGTCAATTCAATGCCGCCAAGTATTTGGTCATGCTGCCTTATGTTCAAAAGGGAAATTTTCTAAGAGTTTACACCTGTAGTAAAAAAAAAATTGTGTCAGTTACTTTTGAGTCAGTCCTATGGTTACATCATACTCAAAATTCCATAACTTTGTTCCAAGTTTTGTGTCGTCGATGTGGGATTCATCATGCCCTCCTTCGACGAGACTATTCCTATTGACATCAACTCATCATCCAAGAATTAGTCTTAGAAACAAGTTTAGTACCTTGAGATCTATATGCCTTAATGAAAGATTCTCTTGCTCTCGACATAGGTTCACATCATTGGCCTTTGATCGAAATATTTGACTGAGTGTTCGACATCAAATCATCTATTCACACTTAGGAGATTTTACTAAGGTACCTTTGCTTTGTATCTTCCTCTTTACTTTCTGAAGAATCCTCCATATGTGCCTTGAATTTGGATATTGTGACTAAGCCTCCTAAGTTTTGAGATGACTCTGGCATTACTTCAACAAAGGGTTGCGTTGGAAGTTGCGATTCGTGGACATGACCAATCTCTTCCAAGACAGGATCACTTTCTTTATTATTCTGAAGGTTAATTTCATTACCTGCTATGATCACTTCTAGTTTTTCTAGGTCGTCAGAAACTAGTACATGGAATTGATTTTCTGGAACTTTCTTCCTTTTTACTAGAGAGTTTGCTTGACTTGCGCTTGATTTGCTCCTCTTTTTCCTGTTAACTTCGTTCAATTCCTCTCTTGGGATTTATCCTCCTTCTAGTTGAGTTTTCTTTTGACATAAATTTGCACAATGGCCATATTCATGGCATACCTTACACTTGAATGGAATTTTCTCATAGTCTACATTTTGTAGATGACTCCAACCTTCCATATTGATATTTATTGCCTCCCACAGACCATTTTCTAGGTCTATTTATACACAGATTCTGGCGCACAAGAAAAATGGGGGTTTTGGCTCAGATTTGTCTATATACCCTAGGACATTTCCAATCCCTTTCAGGTCTTCTTCACTCCAACAGTGTAGTGAGAGGTGTGGAAGCTTGACCCATACTGGAACCGAAGAGGGAATGTACTTTTTTGGATCAAAGGATAGATCCCATTTGTTGAGGTACATTCCTCTTGGCCCTGTTACACTAAAATGTCGTCACCATCATGTTATGAGATAGGTATTCCCTTGTCTGCACCAATCCCTCAATTTTTTCCCTATATAAATGAAGGAAGATATTACCCCTTGCAATTTTTCCTTGTTTTGAGCTGGTAACGCTCCTCTTCCATTGACAAAAGTTGTTAACCAAGAAGCAAAGAGCTAGTAACACTCTTGATACATGAGAAAATATTGATTCCACCGCTTCTAGCCTTACTGTGAGAAGTGTTACCCCCTTAGCACCACTTTTTTGCTTCATTGGAGGAGTGGTGCTCGAGTTTTCAAGGCAAAAAGAGAAGCTTCGAGAGGCTTCTCGAAGCTTTCCTTCATGGGGCCTCATCCCTATGGTTTAGGACCACCTAGAGCTCGAGATCCTCCCTTTTTGGATCTTATCTCTACCTCACCCATGAGATCCTCAACCACACCTATCCTCCCATGCCTTTAAATACTAGCTCATCCCCCATGAGGAGAGGGAGGAAGAATTGTGTTGCATACCCAAACACTGTGAAAATAATTCTTGAACTATTGGAGGAAAGGTGAAGCTAGACTCGAAAGGGCTATTGGATCATAATTCTCAACACCAAGGCATGAAGGTTGTAGTCTCTCCAATCATTTCTAATAAAAAATGTCTTTTTCTTTCCCATATTTACTGTTTCATGTGTATATATTGCTTGATTCCTTGGTCACAAGCATAGATCTAGTTGATTATATTGTATGCTATCATGCTTCTCTTGTTTTTTCCATCTTTTATAGGTTCTTCTGCAAGGATATCGAGGGAAACCTTTGAGAGAAGTATCATGGCATTTCATTCAAGTGATTAACCAGATCTACGGGAAGTTTAGCATTTGGTGTTTGTGTTTTGTTCTAGATCTGAACCATTCAGACTAGGGAACCAACTCTAGTCTGCAAGAGGTGCGTATTTCCGGCTACCCATGAAGTATGGCCCATTTCTAAAATGAGGTCTCTGTCTTATTTTTTTTTTAATAGGAAGACAAAAAACCCTCTACCAACGAATTTTTGTTGAACTTCTCCTTGAATTAATGGTCGCTAGTTTTTATTCATCCAGACCTCAATGGCTCACAGAGAGGGCCAAAGACCCATGAAACATCCAACCATACCTCTTTCGTGAAGGGAAATGGATTTGAACATGGATGCTACTGAGGAGAGAGTAATGTTTGGTACTTATTGCAAGCTTGAAAAAACAAGAATCGCAGAAGGCATGATTGATTGATGGTTGTGAGGCCACCAGCCTACGGAACCCATCATCCAAACCAATGCATCGACCATCTGGCTCTGGTTTAGGAGGGTCCATGGCGAGTGAGGGCTGTGAATTAGAAATGGCATGGGGATTCCAACCCTAGCTGAGCGAACACAAAACCCTAGCTGAGCAAATTTTGTATAGAACTTCTCTATCACTTAATAAAACCATATTTTCACTAATGGTTCTATAAATTTAAAAAATATTCCCCAACTATCTCAAACCAATCCTCCATTTTTGCAGGTGACCACTAGACCAAACTCATGGCTTAGTTAGAACAACATTTAATAGCTAACTCCATGGGTTTCTTTGAGGAATTCTATCAAACAATTAGTATGCAATCTATGATGTTTCACCTAGATTACATAAAACCAATTGAAACTATGAAATTCCACTTCAACTACTCTCAACATCCGACCCAATCAATCATACTCTGCATTAGAATATTGAATTTAAACAATTGGAGGATTTAAAACTATTTTCCCCAAACTTTTCTCATGAATATTTTGTCAAACACTTCCTATGAAACCTAAAATTCTCCATGTAGAATTAAAATGTGTCCCATGCATTTCTATTGCTACAATCTTGAGCTATGATACCACTCTATAACATCCCCATCCATCATTTTGACCATAGGAGGGGTTTACGAATTCCATGCTTAAAAATTTATCCCCGTGAACCATAATACAAATTCATAAATAAGAAACATGTGTTCAAATGAAAAAATATAAAAGGAAAGACGAATAAAATTATATCCACACATGCATAACGCATAAACAAACATATTTACCAGATGAAGAAAATAAAATCATTCCGCTTTCATATACAAAGACACTACTTACTTTTTAACAAAGAATATCCAAGCAACTCGTTGTTTAAGAGTGATTGTCCACCCAACTGTAGGTATCAATTGTAGATACCACCCCCACACTAGGTTATGAGGCCATTAGGGTGATTAAAACACCTACATGATTCTCTCTCTCATCCCAAACCCTATTTTCTCTAATGCTTATCCAAACTACTCAAAATTGAGCAATTACAAGGATCTCACTCATCCATCCCTGCCATGGCACTCTCTTCTACTACCCCACAAAACACAAGGAAGACATTTCCCTTCAGTGATCCATGACTCCCTTAAGAAATACAACCCTTATAGTGCCTACCAAAGTATGTAGAAAGAGTCCAACCTACTGTATGTTGTTGGAGAACCTCCTATAACATCAATCCGTGGCTTCTCAATAATTAAGAAATAGAAAAATATAATGGGTAAAGTTGATGAATATGATTGTCATTGATGACAATACATTAATGACAAAGGTCAAATTGCTAACATGAAGGCCATGATAGTTTGGCAAGAAGGACAATGGAAGGAAAAATGACCCATTTTGTGGTCATTTTTGGTTTGATGGGGTCATGTAACCCTTGGAGATGGTTAAAACGCTTAAGAAGATTTGACACATACTTGGTTACTTGATGATGATGGCATTGAGTTCTTACAATGCTTGCATGTGGTACCTTGGGCCTTGAACCCACATACTTGTAGCCTGTTGATATGGATAATGTGTGGAAATATGGATATTGATTAGTATGAATTCCATTGAAGCACTCGAAGATATCCTCACAATGGTGACAAAGGGATGGTCAATATATTGTTGGAATCATAAGAAGCAGTCCACAAGAACAATAAATAAAATAAATTTAAGTGAAGTCAGCTCCATAAACAATTATGAAAGAAAATTAAAAATATTTATTACAAGTTGGCTCAAATAAAAAATAAAAAATAAAATACATATGGTAAAACAGTATAAATAGAGCCAATACATTCATTTTTTTTGGGTGTACAATATGTGAAAATAGCTCTGAAATTCGTATTGACAGAGGCACCCACAGTAAAGGTGCAATATTTTTTTGGTATGTACAACAGTATAGCAGCAGTCAATTTCTGAGGCAGCTACAGGAGTATTTTACAGTGCAAAATTTTTAAGTGAAGAATGATTTCGAGCCACAATTTACAATGCAGGTCACTACAAAAGTATGAATTTCGAGCCTAATCTCAGTGGAAGTCGTGGAAATAACATAAGTTTGAAGTTGGAGTTTACTTTCTCTCCGAAATTTGAGTTAACAACAGACTAAGGCAGCCGCAATAGTAAATCTTTCTAGCTCTGATTTTTGGGTATCTATCCTAAAGGCAACCGCAGTAAAAGGTAAAGTTTTTCTTATTTTCTCAAGTATCCTACTGAGGCCTTTTATGAATAGTTATATGCTTGCTTGAATTCATGACAAACCTTGTAGAGAACCGAATGTAAGTTTAAGTCTTGGCATGTGGATGACTCAGTAAAGAATAAGAAAAAGTTCTTTATATTCAAAGTCCATATTGAATATTAAGTTGAGGAGTGTTGCATCACCATGAGACTACTGGTACATCTTATTAAACACAGTTAGCAGGGAAACGTTGAATCAATAATACCATGATGGCATGACAATCACATTAACTTTTATTAGACAGACTGACTTATTGATAGTGATGTGAACATACTGATTTGTCAGTGACCAATGAATTTGTTAGTGACATGTTGACTTAAATAGTGACAACAAATTAACTTGTGAATTGAAGTAACAACCCTGATAACAACCTCAATGACAGTTACAAGATAGAATGTTAGATGTGACTACCTTTAATGTGACATTGACAGTACTTGATAAATAGGACTATAAGAAGATTGATGGTTTACTGACAATCATGACATAACAAATTGATCTGACAAGATATGACAGTTAAAGGCATTGATGACATGACTTGACAACAGTTTGAAAGTGAGACATGCATGATAGTGATAAATGTTGACTAAGTAGTGAAAGGTTTGGATTGGGATGATGAGCATGGATAGACTTGAAGACTTGATGACTAAATGAAGATGAACCTACAGGCAGAACGTTGATATGAGAAGGATGAATAGAGGTGTAATGATGGGATTGATGAAATGATGATGTATGTGATGTAATGTGATAGGGACGTAATTTGTATGTATTTACAAGCTGGGTCTTGTACATGTTTTCTTAGTATGATCTAAGAAAATACCAAGCAGAGTTTTGGATTGAAGTAGGTGCTTGTGATTCAGTAGGTGTTGATTTACCTCACAGTTGTAGCCGTTTGAAATACTTATAAAAGATTACAAAACTATTTCTTGTGTCTCTTGTGCAATGTGTTCATGATTATATGTTTACCTTGATGAATTATTAATGATATAGGTTATTGATGAATATGATAATGTAGTAAATGTTTGATTGAAGATATGAGTTTTGGTTGGAGTTCAAATTTGGATTAAGTATCAGCTCACCGATTTACCCCCCCTATCGGTGAGCCATTGTGTCTAACAAAAGGTTCATATCTTCCCCAACCTCTATGATCACCTACAACCATTTTCTTTGTTCTAATATCTACAATTTTCCTTCACAATTTTAATTCTTGGTTATTTTCTTATTTTGGTATGGTAATGGAAATGGACAAAATATAGTGATAAAAACTATGCATAGTGTAAAAATATGCATGGAAATGAGTGTAAACTCCAAAGGAGATGAGAGGGTGGTGAAAATACAACTAACATAAATTCTTACCATAAAACAAAGGACTCTTACAACTATCGTATAAGTATATTCATCACATGGGTCCATAACTACATGACAAGTTTTCCCACCAACCTCACACATGCATTTAATGCTTGGATTTAATAAGTCAAAAGGAAGTAATTGTCTCATTTAAGGAACATGGAAACAAAGGGAATAATTGTAAGGTTGACACTTGGAAATAGAGGATTTAATCTCCCATGGGGCCCCCTTTCCTCTTCCCCTCAAGTGAAATCATATCCCCTCTAGTTCCCTTTACGTAACCATCATGGACCATTTTTACTATTTTCTAACATAATATTTACCTACCTTTTATATCATCATGGAAAAGTAGCCACATGGTCCATATAGAAATATTCACATCATACATTCCTAGCTATTCATTAATCGGCCCTTGGCCTTGAGCTCTACACTAAGAATTCACACTAGCACATTTACATAATTTCACATAAACTAATTTAATACATTTTTATGGGTTGAAAATGGGTGCAAGTTAGTCCCCTACAACACCTTGGATGATAAAACCATACTACCTCAAGGGATGTTCCATCACAACTAGGGCACAAGTGGTAGTATGTTTCTAAGGCCACTTTTAATCACCATGCAACACTTCATTGTTTGAAAATGCATATGTATATCTAGGTGTTTTTACTCATTGTATTGGAGCTAGGGATAAAGTATATTATTTAGGAAGGTGTAGTAGCTTGTCAAACTTCATTTGGGTGTAGAAATCCTCTCGAAGGCCTATAACAATTTTAGTCCTTGGCCCAAGGAACTTCAATTCCTACATTATTGTTCTTCGAAGTTCCTTCCTTTTCACCCTTCTTTCATCCAAGCTTAACATTTAGGTTAATTAGCTTACCAAAGGATATTAGTAAATTAACCACAGTTATCTTTTCTTCCTTTGTCATTCGCTATTATAATACATTTATTTTTGAGACCTAATTGGATTACTCTAACTAATCTATAACCCTTAGTCATATAAGAAACCATAAAATCCTAATTAATCTAGTGGTATCCCCTCCACTTTTCTCCTTCTCTTCATCTCTCCTAGGGTTTTTTTGGTTTTCCCCAGAACCAAGTGGTAATTTCCCTCTATCCTTCCTCCTTGTGGTACATTTATGCTTCAGTCACCATCACACTATAACAATTTGTTCCTCAAGAACTTCAACTTGTCTCTACAAAAAATTTCCATCTCCTACTTTATATGAAACGTAGCCTTTACCATAATCTATAAACAAATCTCTTACATTTACTCGAAATGATGAACTCATATACCAATTGTTTCATTGAGGAAATGCTCTAAAAAAATTAATGCAATTACAATGCAATGCAACTTAGAATACTACATTAATCTTATGAAATCCTTGAATTTCATGGCACACTTGATGAACTTAACAAAATCAAAAGCGGGACATAAGCAAGTATTAAGTCAAATAAGCTAGAAAAAAATCAACTTCATTTTTCATTAACGAAATAATATGTACAAGAAGTTAGGCTATAAACCATATGAAGCTACAATAGCTATTGATGTAGTCTAAATATTCTACATTTTCAACATTTTTCGAGTATTTTTTCCATCTTATTTTATTCAGATTCTAGTTGGGATTCTATAAAAAATATTAGAACTTCATACATTCACTATGGAAATTGCACAATCTAAGTGCCACGTGGGTATTTGAGGGTGTTAAAACCATTTATGCATTCAAAAACAAATTTAAATGCTTCCAAATTCGGATTTTACTTAAAATATTTGTACCGGATTTCAACCAAAACCAACCAAAAAATCCAAAATGTAGAACAAATAGACTACTCCAAGAAACATATTACAATGTGATTATAAAATATAAATAATAATGTAAATGAGAAAATATATCTCAATCATGTATGTTAATACAAGGCTAAATGCCATGATGTGGCTTACCACCTAACATAAATTAATAAATATATGATAGTGCTCGATGGAATTAATGTCAAGTCAATATAATTGCAAACCATGAAAACTTATATATATGCTAATGTATTGCATTGCAAAGTTGAAGGTGTGTAACTTAGAAGTTTCACATGTTTTAGTCAACTACTTCATCGCATATTTCAATTCTTGCAAATTTGAAGGTGTGAAAATCTCAAGTCTCTGAGGTTTGTGTGAACATCTTCATCATATATCTTGATTCCCACCATCATGTACTGGACTCCCTACAAATTAATTTGAAGATATTTATTTTCATCGTGTTTTCAGATCTCAGAACTAGTTAGAAGACTCCTTATCCAAATCATCTTTACAGGTGGAAGAGGGCTATATTTTCTCTAAATTTTGGGAGAATGGATCTCTTATCTTAGATGATAAGATCAAGATAATTCAGTATGAGCTCTCATGGCTTCTAGTTTTTGCTTATCCATGAGGCTTTTTGTATATTTTTTTGTCTACTAATTGTGTACTAGACCATGTGAAGTTGTTTGCTTCCTCTCTTTTGTTTATTTGTCTCTTTTCATGTGGACGTTGTCTGTTTGGACTTGGTCTCTCTCTCTTGTTCTGTACTTTGTAATTTTGTCCATATTTCCTTATACTATAAATATATGGTATAACTTTTTTCTGTGTGAAAAAAAAATATCCTGATTCTCACCAATGGTTTGAAAAAAAAATTATCTTTATTCTTGTCCTTGGAGATACACCAATGTCATCCATTAATTACACTCCTCAATAGCTTGGATAAATACCAATGTCGCCCATTAATTGCACTCCTCAATAGCTTAGTGTTCTTGGATATACACTAATGTCACTCATTAATTGTGCTCCTCAACAACTTAGTGTTTTAGGATATTCTTGTTCTCGGATATACACCAATGTCAACCATTATTATTGCGCTTGCGATAATTATATTTGTATATGCATGATTTGTATGTTGATAGAGTGCATTTCTGTTGTGTTCTTATTTATGCATATGCACACACATTTTAATTGTTTTTGAATTTTGTGTTATGCCCATGGGGCGAAATTGAGAATCCTGTAATTTGCTCATGTCCCCCTCTATTGGTCAAAATGATGGATAGGGTGTGATATCATCATATATATAATGCTATCTATGCCACCATGCATCACAAAAATTGTTACCATGCAACCCTAAATATTTTCATGTCAACATATATATTATTGGTAGAAACACAAATATATGTTCATGTTTCACAACCATATTTGCATATATTTATTGCTTGTGCGACATATATTCAACAAAATTAATTTTGATTAGAAACATGGATAAGGGATGTTGCTAGAGTTTCCAAACTCAAAGCATTGTGTCACTCCTCGAACAAGAAAAATCCATAGTATTTAACTCCTTTTTTATGTCTCTATTTTTCCTTGGCCAAGAAAGTCTTTCGGTGATAGAAGTCGCTAGATTTGGTTTTGAGAATGATAGTGATAAGAGGCCTTGATGTGGCCTTGTCCAAGAAAGTATTTCACAAATAGAATCACCAAATTTTTTGTCGAGAATTACAACGACAATAGACCTTTGATGCGGCCTTGGATAAGAAAAAAAAATGTAGATAGAAATTTCCATATCTAGATTCGATAATGACAATGATATGAGTCCTTGATGTGACCTTGACTAGTGATAGAGTTTGGGAATTCTAGGGATTTTTTAGAGTTAAGGTAGTAGAGGACTTCAAACAAAAGTTGTTTGATGTCCAAAAAAAAAGTTTATTTTCCTACATACAAGAATAATAAGGATGTCAACAAGAAGAACAACTTTATTGAGGAAAGAATTGAATGGAAATGTGAGTTCCAAAACAATCAAAATATGATTGTTAGAATTTTCATTGTTACATGCTTATACGATTATCATAATTATTTATGATTGAATGGTTCAAGATGAATATTAATATCATTTAGTTCCATAGTCGTTGGGACTCAAATATCCAACACCAATTTAGCATTTGTTTCCAATGAAATAGTTGTAAAATGTTCATAGAAAAGGTGGTTCTTTATTAGAGATAGGAGTATTATATAGAATCTTCCCTATATGGAATAACACTTTATATGTATGCCAAAAATGGAAGAAATACATTAATGCATATCCATCAGATCCCTTTCCCAACAAAACGGGGAAAATTTGGGTGAATGATGATGGCTTAATCTATTCGTGTAAGACAAAGAGTTGTGAATGTCTACTGCAATCAAGGCCCACCTCTTCTTATATGTGATAGGAACTAGAGATGGTTGTTTCATGGATATCATGTTAAAAATTTAGTTAAATAACCATATATGGAGGTAGAGAAATCGTTTTTAAACATGTAATAACCCAATGGACATTACCATGGGGATTTCTTGGCCATTTCTTCAAGGTAATGTTGTGATCCTATCAAAGTCCACATAAACCCTTATTTGCACAAGAAATTAGACCATTTTTCCTATTTAGTAATTCCCACCATTTCTCCAAACTATATTCACCAAGAAGAAGAAGAAACAATAAGTATAAATGATCCCAAAAAAGAGATGAACCAACGAATAGTTTTACTACTTAGTTCTTGAAATCCAATTCAGCGGTATATAAAAGTTAGACAATACATAAGAGACAATGCAATGTAAAGTGGAATAAGACAAAGAAGAATAAAATAATTAATTAATTAAAAATAGAAAAATATAATAGGAGAGGAAAAGAGAGGTTAATCCCTTGGCCTTCCCATTTCCTTCCAACTATCATATATCTCATTGTAATTTGCATTCTCAAATTGGTCTTTTTGCCATATAGACGAGAATATACAAATGGTATAATAGAGCCATAAGTAACATTATAGCCAAATATTTCCAAAATAGACCAAACAACCATTCGAATGTTGGTTTTCCCAATTGGCTTTATAGGGTAAAATCTGTGTCAATTATGTGTGTGAATTTATTACTATGTGTTATTACATGTTGTGTTAACTAACCTATGTGTTTTTAATAGATATTTTATGTGATATTAATGGATTCTAGTGAATAGTAAGAGTGTGATTGAGAGGAATTTATAATCCAACTTGGATATTTATTGTATTCCTCAGTTATTCTTGTTTAGTGGAGTTTCCAACAACTATTTTCCTCTCGCTGTCAAATGATTCATTAAGTATAGAGATAAATGGTTGTCATTTTGAAGCCATTTCATTATTGTAGGAAGTTTCCAAGTAGATTGCTTGCGTTTTGGTTAATTGTTGGACCTTTTTTTCACTAGTTAGATGAATTATAACTTCCTTGGGGAGTTTTATTATACTTATAGGCAAATTCTAACTTGCATGGGGCTCTTTTATTAATTGTTGGTCATTTTTCTCCCTTGCACGGCCATTTTTATTAATTGTTGGAAAAATTTATCCTTCCTTGGTCATTTTTCTCCCTTACCTAGGTGTTATTATTGATTGTTGGATGAATTCCTCATTGCCTATGAATTTCCCTCACTAATTAGGAAATATCCTCATTGTTGGGTCATATACTTTTATAATATCTTGAATTATATAATTGTGGCTTCCTTATTGTGTGTTGGAGCATGCCACAGAGCTTGTTGTCCACTTGACATTAATTAGGTAAGTCCCACATACACAACAACCATTATTGTATGGTTTGTCCAAAGGGTTTGTTTGACATTTCAATCACAAATAATTATGAAAAAAAAAAGTCAAGCTTACACTCCAAATCACACCCATGATTTGAATTAATAACATTGTTCTCCAAATCACACCTATGATTTGAATTAATAACATTGCTTTAAGGATGGGAGCAAAGCTCCATACATGTAACAATTCAATTATTCAAGTTGTGCATCTTTTAATTGAGTTATTAGTATGTTAGTTGGAAAAAAATACACTTTAAAGTTACTTGATTTATTTAGTTAGTTTATTAATGGTGCTAATTATGTCATTTTATTTAATTGAGTTATTGGTATGTTAGTTGGAAAAAAATACACTTTAAAATTACTTGATTTACTTAGTCCATTAATAGCGTGAATTATGTCATTTTATCATTTTGAGAAAACAAAATCTAGTTTCACTACTCCACCTACCATTAATAAACAATTAGAACTTCAAATTGGATTGGTTGATTGGGGTTTTCCATTTCATATGTTGGGATAATTGGTAGTCGAACATATATCCTCTATTGAACTGTAATTGTATAGGATTGGTGACTTGTCATTGATTGTTGGCTTAGGATTATCTCCATTTATGGGATGAGAGTCATTCATGTTATCTACAACGTGCCAAGAGTAATCTTTAGTATTCAACTATTCCAAGTGGCATAGCACTAACGCAAAGAAATTTGTCTTATTTTCCTACCATACTTTATGGTTGAGTGATATACTTTACATAACACTAAATTATTTCCCTACGTGTATTATTTAAAAGGTGGTTAAATGAAATGAAAAAGAGTCATCTGAAGGGTGCTTTGTTGGATTGTGAGACTATCATTTCATTACACCAATGCTATACTTAGTTGTTTACCCACATGATATTGGTAAACGATGTACCTTATTGAAAGGTATTCAAGTTGAAGTGGATTTAAAACTAAGAGCATAGGGCATTGTCATAACATGACTACTTCCAGCATACACACTTTGTTGAGTATTGGATTCATAAACATGTATAATAGTTTATTCTCATATTAGCGATGGATCGTGAAAAGAGTGTTACCAAATATGAGGAACTCAATGCTTTCAAGAACTTAAACGAGTGATTTTGATATCAGGGTAAAATATCTCGGTTTTCACTTGAAACTCAATAATTATCAGAAAAATGATTGGGTGTGGCTAATATTCAAACTAGAGAAAATAATTCAAGTGCGGTGTTACAAATGGCGCTCTAGGACTAATAGGTAAGTATTCGTCAAATCAATTTTGGAAGAAATCTCATTATAATGGATGTCTCTAGCCTAGATTACAAAAGGCGTTTTGGAAAAGGCTTAGCGAATATGTTTCATATTTTTATGGAGAGTCTATAAGGATCATTTTCTTATTCCTTGGTTTAAGTGGGAGAGGATTTTTATTTCGAAGTCCCTTGGTGGTCAGGACTAAAAAATTTATTCTTCTTCTCAAAATCTTTGGAAACCAAAAGTGTAGGGAGAATTTTGTCCACCAAAATTCTTTGCACAATGGTAGTCAAACAAGAGTACATTGCTCCAAGTTCAATTATTGATTGGTTTCAATCTCCTACTAAGAGGTAGACTAATGTATCAATTATTTGGAAAGTTGTGGTAAATTCCTTTAATCTCATTGGTAATGGTCTTGCATGGAGAATTGGTAATGGAAGAAGTGTCGGGATTGGTTTAGATTTGTGGTCTGGAAGCAAGGGTTTTCATCGTTACCCCCTAGCATTATTAAGCAATTTCCAGGAGTGGGGTTGTTATACCTAAAAATCAAGTAGTTGATATGTTATCCAGCTCTCTGTGGATTCAGGGTTGGATGATAACTCACACTATTGGTTTAAAAAATCAAGGAGTTGTTTTGTGGAATTCATATACAAATGCCCTAAAGGAAGCTCACATCCACATAAGAGATCAAGATAATGAATTGATCTAGGAGAATGCTCCTTCTAGAGTACTACATACTCCGAAGATGGGATATATTCAGTTGAACATCAACATTTTTAATAGAGAGTTGTCATGGTTGTGGAAGAAATTATGGAAACTGAAATGCCTTGCAAAGTCTCGATTGTCGATGTGGTGCATTTTAGGAAACAAAGTTCCCACTTGGCATAATATCCAAAAGCATAGAAAAGAAGGACCCAAATGGTTCGTTGTGCAAAGTGTATGAGCAACCAGTAGTACATCTATTTATGTACTGTCCTTTCACTAAAATTGTTTGGAAGGAGGCGTCAAGGGTGTTGGGACATGATTATATTTGCTAAGGAGGAACAATGGAAATTTACCTACAAGGGTGGCTATGATATCCCGTGAATCGACCATATAAGGCTCTTCCTTTTATTCTTTGATGGGGAATTTTTATCATTAGAAATAAATCACTTTTTAGGATAAGATGATTGTTCTTGAGGTGTTAGCTTCAAATGGCATTGGGAATCTATATTTTTTCCCAAAGAAAAAGTTGGGTTATACATTGTTAGATTTATAGATGAACATACATAATAGCGAGAGAAAAAGAATAATGATAACCACATAGCAACACATTTAAGAGAACACATTTTACCTTGGAAAACCCCATGAGGGGAAAAGCTAGCCAATGAAGATCTTCATTACCTTGGCCAAAACTAGTCAACTGGGCCAAATGACCTCACTAGCTCACCTCCAGACCACTTTACAATGGAGCCTCCTCAATCTTTATAAATCTTACATGCAATACCTTGGGCCAATACCATGGGATACAAGAAACCATATTCCAAAAACCACATGCTAGACCTAAACCACCTTTGACTCATTCTTGAGTTAAGGTTAACCCTAACAATCCTCCCTTTAAGATTAACATAGGGATGTCACATACACCCCCTATCACCTATGTCTATCTCATGACTTTACCGATGAGATACCAAGGGTATGCATGTCTTACCATGTCTTATAGCCATATGCCCATTTACATGCAAATTGCTCCATTGATTGTTTTCACATGTCTTCATGGTGACTTCACCATCACCATATGTTTCTATTTCTCTCGCTTTTCCATACTCTTTTTCTTGCTCATTTTTTGTCTTGCTCCTTTTGTGCCTGCATCCAACCCTATCATTGACAACCATATTACAGGAGTCCTCAGCCACTATAACTTCCAATTCTATAAGAATTATCTTTACATACATGGTTCATTAATCTTGATCCCATAACTGAGATTCACATTCCTCCCACAATCAAAGGCTGAATGAGTTCGATCCACATCAAGTTAGGATATGAGTACACCTACCACCTTTGTACCTACCGAATGATTCATTCCGCACTTGATGCAACATCCTTCTCTATGCATAAGAGAGATACCTTGCACCTCTAAGAACCTAAAAAATCACATTTTAATAGAAACCCAAAAATATTGATGTGTCAAGTACACCCGAAACATATTATTTAGAAAAAATTCAAATACAAAAAAACATTCACATCTCTTAAGATTCTCAAATTTAACTTCAATTCACCATGATGTTCCATTTTTTTTGTGTGAAATATTGCTAAAACATTTTGTTTTGATGCACAATAATGGAATGGCGGGTCTCTCTCTACTTGATTGGTTTCAGTTGAGGCATTCTCCATCAGAGCGCATCCGTCCACCAGACCTCGAAAAACACATTCATCCAAGTCATGGATCAATATTCCATTCTTGATGGATTCATGGATTGGTCTTTGTGAGTCAGGAAAATCTCCTCACACGTCAACAGTGATAGAACAACAGTCTTAATATCACTTCATCAGCTGCAGGAAAGAGAAATAGTTGTAGCTCCTTCACATCTACTCAACCCTTCTTTCACACGCGTCCTTTGTGAGAAAATCCCTGCAGCAATAGCTCCAATTTTGGAGAGCGACTCCTCTCTTATCTTGTGCCACCACAACTTCTTTAAACCAGCCAAAACGACAAAATCAAATCAAATCTCTGACCCAACTCTGTGGAGAAAACTACAACGAGATTTCTACCAGAGGGTTCTCACAAAAATTCTTCAAGCAAACAATCCCTGCAAACTTCTCCATCAACAATGACAGTTAAAATCGTGTCTATTTTCCTTCAAACCGTGGCTACAAACTCAATTTCTTCACCAGGAAATCTTGGTTCGTAAGTTGCTTTGGCACCACTATTGCAGTTAAAACCTTGACGACCCTCTCTAACAGCTTCTATCGCAGCTCGATATTCTACAATTGCGTCTCCTTTTCTCAATATCACCTCCCATCTAGGGTATCATATGAGTTGGTGTTGGAAACCCGTGGTTGCATAACAGACTTACTGAATTAATTTATTTTGTCCAGTTAAGAATGAAAGAAATGTATATATTTCTTGTATTCTTGTAAAGAAGAGTCGAAGAGTTGTAAGATGTTGTAATCTTCTCATTGAATAATAAGGAAGACGGATACCATTGCTTCGTGGATGTTTGCCTCTCGAGGGTTTTACCACAGTAAACTCTTGTGTTCATTGATGAATGTTTGTTAATATCTTCTGTGTATTATTTTCTCTATGGATCTCACATCCAACATGTGGTATCAGAGCCGGAGTGCTGAAAGAGATCGTGTGGAAGGGTAGCTACTGAAAATGTTATTCATTCTTAAGGATCTGAAACTTTCCATTGATAAACAATAAATAAGCAGCGGAATATAGACAGTAAATTGGTAATACCTTGTTCCATCTTGACAGCCTGAGAACGATTCCAGACACCTCAGTCCCTGCAACGTATTGAAAAAACTTGATCCCAGCACAGAACAAAAAACGGTTTCTCTTTCTTGCCCTGCACCGATGCGTTCCTTCAGCTCATCTGATGAGTATTCTGAAAGGATCATTTATAGGCAGAGAGAGGACCGGTTTCCCCATGACACTTATTCTCCACCTGTCCATCGGAGTAGGAGAAATAGAAACGGCTGCCAAGAACCCGTCTCTTCATATGGACAACGTAAAACTGAATTTCTAAATTTAGTCTTACATTCTCCCACTTGGCACATATGATAACTTAATGTTAGAGTTTATCAGAGTATACATTAGGTGCGCCATAAGTCACATTCATCTTGGTTTTTAATTTGGTCATCATAATACTATAATTAAACAACCTAGTAATGCGAGTCATGATGGTTCCATGTTAATAGGACAACATAGTCCCTTTCATGCACCATG
>LPNX010548342.1:393882-485651 GCA_001517045.1 Pseudotsuga menziesii | reverse complement strand
GCTCTTCCACAGATTTCAGGAATTCTTTAGCATTCTCAGTAGTAGGAAGAGTTGACTTAATGTTGTTTGCTACAGTCATTCGCATGAACTTAAGGCTCAATTTATTCGATTTTTCCAATGCTTTGAATGCAGATTTTTCTTTTGTACTGCTGTTACTAGTAATAGCAGCTGGTTTTGCAGATTCAAGTGCTACATCCAGATCCAGAACACGAAGGTGAAACTGAACCTGTTCTTTCCAATCTGAGAAGTTCATTCCATTCAAGAGCGGGACAGAAGAGGCATGCGAATGCAACGAAATGGGAACTGATACTGCAATCATAAAAAAACGTTATGTGATATTAATGCTAAGAGTTATGAGCAATTTGAAAATCATGGTTAAACAATAGTAAATAGTATCACCGTGACCTACCTTTGGGCTAATCTTATGGTAATCTATTGACAATTATGGTGATTTCCTTTTACCACCTAATAGGACTGTTTGATAAAATATTCACAACTAAGTATGTTACTTTTGAGTATCCTTACTTGCCTCAATTGTGAATACCCATCAATCATCTTATTCCAATTAAATAGCCTTTCAAAATTGGTGCACCTTTGGGCCAACCTAATATTCTTGTGACTAAATAATTGCGATTTGCAGAGTCATTCTTAATACCAAGGGAAACGAGTATTAAATTTTGATAATTTGACTTAACATCTATGAGTCTTTATGGTTGGACCACTTTGGTGGTTGCCAAACCGTATCTTAATATAGAACTTAGATCAATGTAACGACTCTGCATATTGATTCAACAATAGAGTTCTGTCATCATTCACTATGGCAAAAGAAAGCATTTTAATGTGACAGAGAAATTTAATAAAATATCAGATCTCAATTGTCCCAGTATGCCATATAACAGCTGATAAGGAATCGTTATAAATTGCTAAAACTGAAAGTGTTGCAGCCCTAGTCATGATGATATGTGCAGTGTTTGTTAATAGCAGCAATTCCAATCTAAAGGCCATCGTGGACTATCTCAATATTATTGTTATTTTCAGTAGAATGAAACTGGTTTTTTTTTTAACCTTGTGTGATCAGTTAGCTGCAATCTAACCTTTCAGTTTTAGAATTGCTAATGGCTGCCATGGAATCAGTTCAATATCATGCTGACATACACCACCTAAGAATCTTGCTAATCTTTGATAGAAACATGTTTGCTACTGATTCTGTCAGCATTAACATTTGTGGAATTAACATTAGCATAAATATGATACCCAATGTCAAGCATCCACCTGAGTCCTATCTATTCGAACAACAAACAAATAATGAAATATCACCAGATGAAATCACAGTTATAACAAATGGAGCTACATTCCTGTTCTAACCATTTTCTCTATAACCAGCTTACACTTCACAGGAACTAAACAAGCCACGCATTGGGGTCATATATAGAGTAACTAATGGGCATTTCTGCATTTGTGTGTATATCCACAATGTGGGGCTTCTAATGGATGATGAGCCTGCTGTTATTCAAAATATTGCTATGGATCCAGTTAATCATCAACCAGTGCCTCGATTCGCTGGTGCGATTAACCAAGTACTAAGCCATCTCGTATAATTCCTTTATTGCCGTGTCCTGACCCATTAAAATACCAAAGCCCTTAGCCATTCTTCCATAGAGTTGATAAACCCTAGTAATGGAGCCCAGTGAACTCATCCCCCTTATCATTCAAAAATATAAAGAAACAGAGTGAAAAGGTTTCGATAAACCCTAGCTGAGCGTACACACAAATCAAAGGAAAGTTTAAAAAAAAAACTCACGCTCTGATACCAATGTTATTCATTCTTAAGGATCTGAAACTTTCCATTGATAAACAATAAATAAGCAGCGGAATATAGACAGTAAATTGGTAATACCTTGTTCCATCTTGACAGCCTGAGAACGATTCCAGACACCTCAGTGCCTGCAACGTATTGAAGAAACTTGATCCCAGCACAGAACAGAAAACGGTTTCTCTCTCTTGCCCTACACCGATGCGTTCCTTCAGCTCATCTAATGGGTATTCTGAAAGGATCATTTATAGGCAGAGAGAGGACCATTTTCCCCATGACACTTATTCTCCACCAGTCCATCGGAGTAGGAGAAATAGAAACGGCTGCCAAGAACCTGTCTCTTCATATGGACAACGTAAAACTGAATTTCTAAATTTAGTCTTACAGAAAAAACCAGCGTGAAGAAGCCGTGAAGATCCCATCGCTGCTAGTCAGAGCACTGCTGAATGATCGGAGACGTGAAGGAGGCATGCTGGGGCATGTGGAGGAGTACAAGCAGCCGTGACTGTCTAGACGTGAAGGTGAAAGATGCAGTGCGAGTAAGTGACTGTCTGGTGAAGGTGAAAGCTGAGTTGAAGTGTGTTGAAAAGACCTGCGCTGAGGACATCAGAGCCTGATCGTAGCCTACGTGGAGTTTGTCAGCCGTTCTGTCAGCTGGCCCGTCCTCACTTTTTCCCAGCGTCGAGTCAAGGGAATGGTAACGTAATTGGCTGCGGTTATTATTTCTGGAATAAAACAAATTTTGGAAGTTTTGGAATAATAAAAAAATTTGGAAGTTTGTAGTTTTTTTTATTGGAAGGTTGAAATTGGAAAGTTTTGGAATAAATAAAAAATTTGAAAGTCAAGCTTTGTGCCACAATTTTTTTGGAAATATATATTTCCAATAAAAGTAACTAGCAGTGATATTTAAAAATTTCTTGAGAAAATGGCAAAAACACAAAGTTTTAAATTTGAAATTGAAAAATTCAATGGGAGCAACAATTTCTAGTTGTGGAAGGTCAAGACGAGGGATATGTTGATACAACAAGGAGTGGCGAAGGCACTGGTAGGGAAAACCAAGAAACCCTATGATATGTCCAATGAAGACTAGAACAAGATAGATGAAAAAGCTCCAAGTGCTATTCCATTATGCTTGGTCGATGATGTTTTATTTAACATTTTGTTTGAAACTACAGCGGGAGGTCTCTGGACAAAATTGGAAAGTTTGTATATGACTAAATCCTTGACAAATAAAATCCTCCTAAAGCGGCAGTTATTTACCTTGCATATAAAAAAAGGTACAATTTTTTTTGATAACTTGAATGCATTCAATACTCTTGTTTGTCAGTTGTCTAGTATGGAAGATATTATTAGTTCTGAAAACAAGGCGATTTTAATGTTGTGCTCTCTTCCTGAGTCATGGGCACATTTTGTAACCTCTATCAGTTTTAGTTCTGTTGAGTCTATTACCTTTGATGATGTTGTGGGAGCCTTAATTTCTAAGGAAACTCGAAAGAAATATAGTCTTGAAAACTCGACATCAGAAGTAATGATAGCCAGGGGAAGAACCAGTGAAAGAGGATAATATTCAAGGGGTACATCAAGATCAAAGTCGAAGGGCAAAAAGAGTAAATTGAAATGTTGGTTTTGCAATAAAGCATGACATCTTAAAAAAGTTTGTTGAAAACACAAGCAAGTTTCTAGGGAGGAGAACTCTACAAATGAGGCAAACATAGCAGAAAATGATTCAGGTATGATTGATGAGGTATTAACTACTTCTACTATCTCAGAATATCATTATGATTGGTTAGTTGATTCTGGAGCATCTCATCATGTGTCTTCATAGAAGTTGGTTTCACACATACCAATCTATAGACGATGAGATAGTTTATATGGGAAATAATGTTACATATAAAACTGTTGGGATAGGGAGTATTAGAATTAAAATGTATGATGGGATTGTTAGGACTCTAATAAATGTGAGATATGTACCTGAACTAAGGAAGAACTTGATATCAATGGGAGTTCTTGATAATGTTGGTTACAAATTTGCGGTTCAAGGTGGAGTTATGAAGATATCGAATGGTATATTGGTTGTTATGAAGGAAAACAGAGTCAGGAACCTATATAAACTTGAAGGGAGAACGAAAATCGATCACACAATAGTAGCATCAGTTGGTGCAACAGACTTCACTTGTCTATGGCATCAGCGGTTAGGTCATATCAACGAAAGAGGAATGAAGGTACTTGCTGATCGAAAGTTGCTCACTAGTTTAAAATCTATAGATTTGAAGTTTTGTGAGCATTGTGTTTATGGTAAACAAGCTAGACAAAACACACTAGTAAAGGTATCCTAGACTATATTCATTTTGATCTATGGGGACCATCTCCTAAAATTTCTTATGGGGGATCATCATATTTCGTCAATTTTATAGATGATTACTCGAGGAAATTCTGGATCTATTTGTTAAAGAGAAAAGTTGATGTTTTTGATATATTTAAGAATTTTAGAGCTTTGGTTGAAAAGAGCACTGGTAGGTTCATTAAATTTCTTAGAACGGATAATGGAACCAAGTTTACTTTTAAGGAATTTGATAATTATTGCAAGAAGGATGGGATCGAGAGGCATAAGACCATTGTTTACACTCCGTAGCAGAATGGCGTTGTTGAATGCATGAACATGACTCTTCTTGAAAGAGCAAGGAGTATGCTCAGTAATGCAAACTTGCAGCATGAATTGTGGGGAGAGGCATTGCTTACAGCTTGTTACCTGGTCAATCGATCACCATCAACAGCCATTGACTACAAAATTCTGGAAGAGGTATGGACAAGTCAACAAGGTAATTATTCTAATCATAGAGTATTTGGTTGTGAAGCATATGCTCTTATTCCCAAAAATCAGCGTTCCAAACTAGATCCTAAATCAAGAAAATTAATCTTTGTTGGCTATGGTGATGGTGTTAATGGATATAGATTGTGGAATCCTACTGTCCACAAAATCATCATAAATAGAGATGTAACATTTAATGAACTTTCTCTATCAAATTTAGATGTGAGTAATGATTTGAAATAGGATAATGTACCACAGTTTTAGCAAGTTCAGTTTGATACTCAGTCATCTACAAAGGGGAATCATGAAGATGTCTAGGAAGAAGATATTCATGAGGAAACTCCTTGGGAAGAGGATGAGCAGAAAGAAATAGAGGAGACACCACATCAATCTCTATGGAGATCTACATGGGACAGAACTTTTCCAAAGAGGTATGATTATTTTGTCACATCTGTTGCTTTCATTTCTAATGAAGAAGAACCTGACAGTTATCAGGAAGCATTGAAACTGTCTGACAGTGACAAATGGAAACTTGCAATACAAGAAGAAATGGATTATTTGGAAAAGAACAAGACATGGGATCTTGTGGAACTTCCGGAGAGAAGGAAAGTGGTTAGATGCAAATGGGTGCACAAACTGAAGAAAGGATTTGATGACATTGTACCCAAGTACGAAGCAAGATTGGTTGCGAAAGGGTTTTCTCAGAAAGTAGGTATTTACTTTCATGAGATTTTTTCACCAGTTGTAAAACTTGTTTCTATCATAATTTTGTTAGCACTAGTTTCCTCGTATGACTTGGAGTTAGAGCAGCTAGATGTCAAAACAACTTTCTTACATGGAGATTTAGATGAGAAAATTTTTATGGAACAACTAGAAGGGTTCGTTCAGAATCGCAACAAGAGGTTTGTTTGCAAGCTCAAAAAATCATTGTATGGCCTGAGGCAGTCTCCTAGGAAATGGTACAAGAAATTTGATTCTTTCATGGTGAGTCATAATTTTACCAGGAGTGAGTATGATCATTGTGTGTACTTTAAAAAGTTGGAAAATGACATGTTCATTATTTTAGTGTTATATGTTGATGATATGCTTGTCGCAAGCAAGAGCATTTTGAAATCAGCAGGTTAAAGGCTTAGTTGGCTAGGACATTTGATATGAAGGATCTAGGAGTAGCAAATCATCTTGGGCATGCAGATACATAGAGACAGAAAAAATGGCAAGTTGTGGTTATCACAAAAGAAGTATGTGGAGAAAATACTTCAGAGATTCGATATGAATAAGGTGAAACCTATTAATATCCCTTTAGCTTCTCATTTCAAGCTTTCTTTAGGTTTGAGTCCAAAAAATGATGAAGAAAAGCAGTATATGTCTCATATAACATATGCTAATGCAATAGGAATTCTAATGTATGCGATGATAAGTACAGGACCAGATATTTTAGATGCAGTTGGTGTTGTCAGTAGATACATGGAAAATCCAGGAATAGAGCATTGGGCAGCAGTGAAATGGGTGCTTCAGTATCTAAGAGGTACAAACAACTATTGTATCACTTTTGATGGTTGTAGTGATGAAGTCTGCGGTTATGTTGATTTTAATTTTGCAAGTTATTTGGACAAGAGGAGGTCCACTTCAGGTTATGTCTTTATTCTTATAGGTGGAGCTATTAGTTGGATGTCAAAGCTTCAGAATATTGTTGCTTTATCCACTACAGAAGCATAATATATAGCTGTTTCACATGCTTGCAAAGAGGCAGTCTGGTTAAAAGGTTTGTTGGGTGAGTTAGGAAAAGTTTAGAACACTATAAAAGTTTTTTGTGGTAGTTAAAGTGCTGGTCATTTGGATAAAAATCCAACTTATCACAGTAAGACAAAGCATATTCCCGTAAAATACCATTTTGTTAGACATGTTGTTGATGAAGGTGGAGTGGTTCTTGAAAAGGTTCACACTAAAAAGAATAGTGCAGACATGTTGACGAATTTGGTTAGTTTAGAGAAGCTACGGTGGTGCTTAGCTTCTCTAGGCTTGCAGGAAAGGTGATGAATAGAGCAATGAGCAAGGTATTAGGTAAATTGTTGTCAAGGTGGATATTGTTGGAAACAGGTGACAACCGTTCTCTCGGTGGCTGCATAACGGACTTACCGAATTAATTTAGTTTGTTCACTTAAGAGTAACCATGAAAGAAATGTATATATTTCTTGTATTCTTGTAGAGAAGAGTCAAAGAGTTCTAAGCTGTTGTAGTATTCATTCATTGAATAATAAGGAAGACCGATACCATTACTTCATGGATTTTTCCCTCTCAAGGGTTTTACCACGGTAAACTCTTGTATTCATTGATAAATGTTTGTTAATATCCTCTATGTATTATTTTATCTGTGTATCTCAGATCCAACAGTAGGGTTGCAAATCCTCTTCACGCTTAGAAATTGCAACCCATCCATGGCCACATCCATGCCTTGCATACCATTCTATATTGACTCTGCTCTCTCCATAGACTTCTCTAACGGAGGAAACACTATAAACGATGGCTTTAAACTCCTCAGTTTTGACAAAACCATCGTATCTTTGGTATATGCAGTCACTTAAACAACAAATATCAAACAAGGCCACCCACAGGCCACCACTCCGTAGCCTTCCACTGCCATATGCAGCCTCTGCGAACAAGTTGGTCTCTTCTTCAGCCAAAACTATACACAATTATTGCATTCTCAATGAGCACAACAACATGCCAAACAAAAAAACATGCCAACAAAAAATCTCTTCTTAAGGGCTCTAGACCCCAAACCCCCATGAACTTTTAGGCCAGGGGATTTGTTAGATTTATCGATGAACATACATAATAGCGAGAGAACAAGAATAATCATATCCACATAGAAACATATTTTATCATTGAAAAACTCATGGGAAAAACCATATTTTATCTTGGAAAACCTCATGAGGGGAAAAACCAGCCAATGAAGATCTTCATTACCTTCTCCAAAACCAGTCAACCTGGCCAAGTGAGCTCAACCATTCACTTAAAATACACTTTATAATGGAGCCTCCTCAAGCCTTATGAAGGGTTATTTACAAGTAAAATATCAGACCAATACCATGTAATACAAAAAACCATTCCGAAGCGTAACGAAATATATTTGGCGAGAGAAAAATTAACAATCACAAGAAACATACACATACACACATAGTTTATGTGGGAAACCCAAAACCGTGAAAAAACACCATAATAGATCTATTATATCCCTTAACCTAAACTGATCATGTCGGACCAAGTCAGCTAGCCACCACTCATCTCCAGGCCAAATTACAATGGAGCCTTCTAATACCTTGGGTCAATACCATGGGCTACAAAAAACCATGTGCCCAAACAGACATTCGATGGTAACAAAATGATGTCATGATATTTATTTGATGACACCTCACAAAGAGAGAAAACCTTACGTGGAAATGGTGCGATTTTATATCTCTCAAACTATCCCTTCTTCAAAAATCCAATGGGATTTGGGGAAGGAACAAAGAATAATGTTGAACTACTTACTCTTAAAATCCTTGTTCTCTTTTTTTCGAAAAAAGGTTTCCAGGATCTACAAATTTATGGTGATTCAATGATTATCGTAAATAGGATAAAATGAACCCAAAGATGTATTTACACTTGATTGGACCCTTTATTGGAAGATATTTTAAGTATCAAATAGTTTTTTAATTCTTTTCATGTACGCATGTCTACAAGGACTAGAACAGGGATGCATATGCCCTTTCTAAAGAGGGCCTTTACCTAAATAAGGGGAAGTTCAGGCAAGCGGAATACAACAATGATCAATTTTCCTTAGTACTGTCATAAGTATTTTCTTGAAGTCCCCAGGGTGTTAGATTCAAAGCTTAAAACATGGTCTTTTTTCTTATTTATTAATAATTTTACATTATTAGTAGACATATGGTAGTTATATAATATTGTATAGCTATATGACATTTTGTATACATAAACATTTTTTATGGGATAATAACAACACTTGATGATACGTTTTATTTATATTATGATGTAGAATATATGAGTAGTACTTGGATTCTTTTGGAGGTTTTTCATTTTCATTTTCTGAATTATGCATAGGCATATATCTGTACAATGTAATTTTGTTCTCTATAAAGAGATGATAAAATTACGATTTTTCTCTGCAGAAAAAAAAAATAAAAAAATTGAGAAACTCAATGCTTGAAATAGAGAAGTATAACTAGTCTTTGTTAGCCTTCTTGGTGATAAAAATAGAGAAATCAACTTAGAACACTAGTTATTTCTAACATCCTAGTTGGTTGTCTCATTTGCACACCGTGTGCATGTTACACCTAAAGGAAAGGCCTTGCATACATCATGAACATAAAGATCTTTGTATAACATTGAGAACAAATCTAGACTTTTGTTGAGTAAATGATATGTATTGGTAAAATGAGTAGGATACAAGTCCTGATTTATGTATCAATCAAAGAGCCAATGGGAAGAAAGTGTGTGCATAGGATTCATGGCATCATCATCTAGATACCATACTACTATTTTAAGTGTGAAAAAAATTTCATTGAGATGATTTTATGAGAAAGCATTTGATGTGTGTTTGGTTCCAACTAATCATATCTTCTACTATAACATAAGATAATAGTTGCTAAACCGCATTTCATTTCTATGAAATTCTTTCATTGACGAAGCCTAATACCATGCTTGAGTTTACCCATGAGCATCATTAGCTACAAAAAATATATTCTCTTGTGTCACACGTTGGCCTTGGTATATCCTAGGTATTTTATTTTTCATTTTTCTTCACCACTAAACTCATATGAATTCAATCAAATAATATGGTATTCATGATGTGAATACAATTGACCATGAATCCTCTTTTGACGATTGGTTTCATGTGCTCTTACTTTGATTCACACTTGAGGATAAACGAGGTTCACTATTCAATGATGTATATGTGACTATGTCGAATGGCAAAATGGTGCTCCATTGTTATGAAACCCTAGCTTTTAGTGCGCTTCCCATTTCTTTCGTCTAGGTGTGGGATGGCTTGTTGGTGGCGGTTATTTAATCTACGGAGCTTTTGGTAGCATAGGGTTGAGTATGCACGTTTCTTTTTGATTGGTTGTCATTAAGGTTTTTGGATTGCTAGCGCCCGCTTCAATTTTAATTGGATAATTTCTTTCTTCAGTCTTTTGAAGCCTCGGAGTCCAGTCGGGCATTTTTCTCGACCTAGTACCAACAGGGTAAAAAAGTGGGAATGAGTTTCCTTTGTCTCTTCTGGCCCTGGTTTTTCATCTTTACTGGATTTTCTGGGTTTTTCTGTCGATATTTTGTCGGTTCCTTTGTTTGGGTGGGTTAGGGTTTGTGGAGTCGCGATGTCAGTGCCCAGTTTGTCAGAAACAAAACTGGGGTTTGGGTGTCGGTCAGAAGGACACCTATGGGTAGAAAAGAAGGTTCCTACCCCTTCTTTAGTGGAGGAGGTTGTTTCTGGACACAAGTCCTGTCAGATATCGGAAGGGCACTTTCTTGACCAAATTGCGGGTGTTTCTAATGGGTGTGATGTTGGGAGGATTATGGGTACTTTTAAGTATTTTTCGATTGGGGTTTCTACTAATGATGCAAGTCTCCAGAAAGATAAAGGAAGGTTCTGTTTCAAGAAGGTGAAAAATGGGAGACACATTTGTGTCCTAGGCCGGGAGGTCACTTACGATATGGTTTCCAACTTGGCTGAGTGAGCCCTTGTTGAGAAATTTGAATTTTTGCATATGTCGCGATCTGATATCATCGACTATTTTAGGGTTAAGTGGAAACCATTTGTGTCAAATATTCCTTGTGTTGTGTCTTTGGTTAATGGATGTGTAGTTTTCAACTTTTTGTCTATGGAGGATCGTCAAGCGATTGAGTAGCGTTACTATGTTATTGGTAGGGGTTCTTTAGTCCCGACACATTGGTAGCTTGATTTTGACCCATGGAAGTATTCCCTCCCTTGTCGCCACCTATGGGTCAGGGATGATTTTAAGGAACCATACTTATTTAAAAGTGTATAAATGCTGGTGAATATTACAAATTCTTAAAACGCCAACTATAAAATGATTGGTAACATTTTTCAAAAAATATTTTAATTTCCAAGGATTTTATATCGTTAATATAATAATTTGGCGATTTTTAGGGTGAAAATATTTTACCCCATCAAAAGTGGGCGAAAGAGGGCTTCAAAAAATGCAAAATGGCGAATCTTTTTTGGGAGAAAAACATGGAAAAATAGCTCACTAGGCTAAAATTCGCCCCTAAAATTATCCCTGCTATGGGTTATCTTACCAGACCTACCTCTTTTCTGTTGGAATGTAAAGGGCTTCACGAGTATTGTGAATTATGTGGGTTGTTTCATAATGATGGAGGCTTCCTCTCTGACGGGAGCTAACCAAATGGCGCCACAGGTCCTGGTAGATATGGATGCTGCTGGGGGCCTCCCTGCTGAGATCAAGGTGGTGTGGGAGGGTGGCTATTTCATCGAACATTTGGATTACTAAAGAGTTCATTTCTATTGTTTCAAATGCAAAAGGATTGATCACTAGAAAGCTCAATGCACTTTTGGGTTCAAGTAGGATTTATCTTTTTTTTCCGCAAGGGACCGAGCTGGGTGGGATTGAGGATGTTGTGTCGCAAGTTAGCATTCCTATTCTGTTGGACCAAGTTTCGATGAGGAATTTTGTTGGTAAGTTTGTTGGTTCTCTTCCTACTATTCTAAAGTTTATATCGATTGAGGATTTATGTGCTTCGGCCTCTGCTCCTTCATTGCATTTATCTGGGTTGATATTAGGGGATTCCTTGTCTCTTTTCTATCCTAATAAGGGGCGTTTTTATACTGGGACTGCTATTTACCACCCTCATATATTGGAAACTGGATATGTCTCCCCTTGTGTACTTGTTGGGCATGATAATGTTCAGAAGTTTTCCCTATGGAATTCTTTAGATCCTGTTGATTTTCCCCCGCTCCCTTTACCAGGTTCTACCTTATTGGAGGTCAATGTCTCTGCTTCCCCTTTGCAGGAGTCTTCGCTTACCCTCGCTGGTGTGAATGTCCCTTTGGATACCTTAACCCTGTTTGAGGACCAGCCATATGTTTTTCCAAAATAATCTATTCGAAACCCTAATGTTACTTGGCGTAAGGGTCGAATGTCTAGAAAGCCGAAGAAGGGGGGGGGTTCGAGGAAACCTGAAGATGTGGATGGTAGGTGGATTAACCTTAGGGTGTCTTCTCATTATGATTTAGGTTTTCCACATCTTACAAAGGAGGATATGAATCTTGACTGTCGGTCTCTTAAATATTCTACAACCCATGACATGGTTACCTCATGAACATTGTATCTTTTAACATCAGGGGCTTTGGTAGCGGCCCTAAGCGAGCTACCTTGAAACATTTGATGGGGGTGTTTCACCTCAGGATTTTACTTCTTCAAGAAATTGTGATATTTGCTTCGGATGTGTGCATTTATTTTCTAAAGCTCAAACCGACCTGGCATGTTTGTGCTCTGGATGCCACGGGGCTCTCAAGTGGCATGTTGGTTTCTTGGGACCCAGTTGTGGCGAGTTTGAAGGCATATATCACATGTGCTGGTATTATGGTGAAAGGGAAGGTTTTGGGCTTTGAGTAGACTGTTCATTTGATTAATGTATATCCCCCTTATCAGAACCGTAGGGTCTTTTAGGATGCGACGGTTCAAGAGGGGATTTTGGATTATCCTGATTTGATCTTGGCAGGGGATATTAACTACACTTTACATCTTGGTGAATTTTGGGGTAATGGTAATTTAAATGATCCTCTTTTGGATTACTTTTGTGATTTGTTTGATTTGGTGAATCTCTTATATGTCATTCCATCAGCACTAGTCCCAACTTGGTCTAATAGGCGGTGTGGGTTTGGTGGTGTTTCTAAATGGATCGATATATTCCTAATGGCGGAGATCTTGTTAGATAAGATCAGTAGGTTCAGATCTTGAGCCCATTCTACAGGAATATGTAATCATAAGGAAATTTGATTGTGTTCAGATCCATTACCCATTCAAATTTAATTTGGTTTGGCTGGAGGACTCTAACTTATGTTCGATTGTTCAGTATTTTTGGGTTAACTTGGATCATGTTGTTGGGGGTTCCCATATTTGGAACCTGGTCTCAAATTTGCACTCTATGAAAGTGGAAGTCCAAGCATGGGAAAAGGCTAGAAACAAACACAATAAGGATGCTCTTTGTAGGATCTAAGTAGAATTTCAGAATCTGTCAGTGGGACAGATGAAACCTTTTTCTCGATGGAAAGAAAGAAATGTCTTATTGATTTGGAAACCCATAGGAGGGATCTGCTGCATATTGAGGAGGAGACTCTGAGACAGAAAATTCAGGAAATATGGGTGACTTTCAGTGAAAACAATACAAAATTCTTCAATCGTTTTGCGTCAGCACATAAATTAAACAATGTGATTTGGGATTTGAAATATTCACAAGGGGAGTTGATTTATGGGGATAGAAAGTTAAAATCATTGACTTCTGGTAATTTAATAGGTATATACTCCAAACCTTCCAATCACGATATATTAAGTCAACTTAATCATGTTGTAAAATTGTTTCCCCATTTCTTTGAGGATGAAGACTCAACTAAGATTGGTGCAAGTATTACCATGGAGGAGGTCAAGCACACTCTTAGTACCTTAGCTAGGGATAAAAACCCCGGTCCCGATAGGTGGACTGTGGATTTCTATTTGCACTTTTTTTTATCTAATGGGGCATGATATTACTGAAGCTATTGATGAAACTCGACATCTAGGTTTGATCCCTATTGTGTTGAATTCAACCTACATTATCCTGATTCTTAAAAAGGATAGGCCGGTATATTTCAATGATTACCACCCGATATGATCACTTTGTAATATGTTGTACACGATTATCGTGAAAATTATTGCCAGTCATTTAAAGCCTTATCTTGAAAAGTTTATTTATGAGAATCAATTCAGATTTTTACCTAATCGACACTTGCAGGATGCAGTTGGTATTGCATGGGAATGCCTCCACTCGTTAAAGTTGAAAAAGAAGAAGGCCTTTGTCCTCAAGTTAGATCTAGTTAAAGCCTATGATAGGCTGTACTAGCCTTATCTTAGGCTTATTCTTATTCAGACGAGGTTATCCCATGATATGTGTTCTTGGATCATGGGATGTGTGCCTACTATTTGTTTCGGGATTCTGATTAATGGCTCACCTTCTCCCTTTTTCTCCAGTAGAAAAGGCATTCGACAGGGGTGTCCCTTGTCCCCTTACCTTTTTATATTGGCTATTCAAGGGATTAGGATCCTATTGAGAAATGCCAATGCTTCCAAGGTGGTCGATGGTGTTAATTTTGCAGGGATTGTGAACCTTACCAATCTTATCTTTGTGGATGATGTCCTTTTTTGTGAAGGTTTGGTGGAAGAGTGGCATGCTTTTCAATCTCTCATTTCCCTCTTTTGTGAAGCATCTGGTCTTGAAGTCATCTCAGAAAAATATTGTTTCATTTTCACCAATGTGGATAAAGGGGAATGTGATGCAGTTAAGGCAGTCCTGGATTATCATATGGTGGATTTTTTTCTTCTGGTTTTAAGTATCTTGGCTTCATCCTCGAACCGGTGGACTATACTTCGAAGCACTGGGGGTGGCTTCTTAAGAAAATTTCTTGCGGAGGAAGACTCATTTTGATTGAATCTGTCTTGTAGAGTATACCTATATGTTTTGGTTCTTTGTTTTCTGTATCCCTAGCTCCATCCTTTTAGACATCATGAAGTATCTATTTCATTTTTTATGGTATGGTAATACTATTGGTGGGAAATTCCACCTTTGTGCTTGGGATATTCTCTCAAACTTGTTGGCATATGGAGGATGGGGGATCAAATGGCTTGCTAGTTTTAATTTGGCTCTTTGTGCAACTAGTTTCTGGAGGGGACTATTCAATCCAGGTCTTTGGGGAAAATTCATCAAAGAAAAATATTTGAAAAGGCAGACTTTGGATATCATGTGGTTCAAGAATGATATAAAGAATCGGGTTTGGTCATCTTTTATTTGGTCTACCTTCTTGGCTAGCTTTCCTTTGATCAACCAAGCATTAACTTGGGTGGTGGGAAGAGGGACCCAGGAAAACATCGAGATGAATCCTATTATTGGGTTGGAAGGGGACTTTAGATTGTCAAGGAACATGATATCTATTCTTCATCATAAAAATTTGGTTGTATTGCAGTAGATATGGAGGATGGATACTTTTGGGAAGTATCGTTGGGTCTTAGGTTAGGATCTCCAATTGTCGGGTGGAATTGGGGAGGAATGGACTAGTTATATATGGGGGCTTGTATCATGCTGAAATTTGTCTCTTGACTAAACCCGATCAACTGTTGTGGGGGAAGAATAAGGATAGGGGGAAAGTGATGGTTAAACTGGCTTATGACTCGATTCTTGAGTCCAACTCTGTACTCTAGGTAAACTGGTGGAACAATTGGATTTGGAAAGATCCTTGTCCAGTGAAAATTAAACTTTTTGTGTGGCTATGTTTGAACAATCTAGTGCTTACCTCGGACTCACTGCAGCATAAAGGATATATTGGTCCTAATAGATGCGTAATGTGTAGGGTTGATGCAGAAAGTGTGAACCATCTATTTGGAAGGTGTTCATTTTTCAGGCACATCCTGGCGGCTTTAGGTATGTACTATCATATTGCATTTATTTGGGATAGGGAGATGTTGGTTGATGACCTTTACTTCTGGAGTTTCATTGTGAAACTTCACAAGTATCTCCCTCTGTTTGTGATTTGGGAGTGTTGGAATATACAAAACAAATTATTGTTCAATTATGATAAGTATTTGTCATCGGTCTTGGTTTCAAGAATAGTTGGGGTTTATTCGGAGTAGAGTAAAACCAGTTCAATGAAGAAGACCCGAATTATTCAACAACCTTTTTTTTTATGGATTGCCTGATTGATTTTTTTGATGGCACTGCGCAGAATGGTACTTGTGGTGCGCGCTTTGTACTTAAGCTAAATGATCAGATGGTTATTAAGGTATGGATGAAGAATGGAACTTGTACTAATACCAAGGCAGAGCTCTTGGCTCTCTGGGCACTACTCTTTGTCTCCAAGGAGTATAAGGCGGAGACTATCTATATTGTTGGTGATTCGTAGATCATTATCGACTGGGCTAATGGGGACAATAATTTCCAGTCATTGCTCTTGGATCATTGGAAATCATAGGTTCGCTTGTTGATTTCTTCTTTATTGAGTATCAAGTTGAAGCATATATTCCGAGAGCTTTATGCAGAAGCTGACAAGTTGTCTAAACTTGGTATTGGTGAGATGGATATGCGCATTTTCTTTGATATATGGAATGGATATATGGTTGCAGTATTTTTGAGCGAATGATATTATATCTTATAATCTGTAGAGATGGTTCGTAAGTTTTATGTTACTTATGTATAGTAATGACTATATTCTGTTAAGGAATTTGAACGGTATAAGTTAATTTGTATGGACTCGTTTCAAATTTCTAATATAAAAGTTAAACTCTTTTTCTTTTGGAAAAAAAAAGAATACAATGATAAACCCCCCAAAAATGTGTAATTATGTGTATGAAATAACCAGCATACATCCATCTTAGAAATGATCTACCAAATGCCGAAAGGGATCAAATTTCTCTAACTGCAAACCCCCTTTTTAGAGTGGAAATGTTGAGGAAATGTGAATGGAATGTTTATGGTTTTAATTTGTGGTTCTAAAAAATATTTTAAATATAAATTGTGTCAACATGTTATTTTTTATAACATTTTATTATTTTTATAAAGGACACGTGTCAGCTCTAGGATGATCACGAAAGGACTTACACATCTCCCCCTACTAAGCTGTAGAATGAGCCTCTTCGACGTAATCAAGGCATATTAAGTTACAACATAAAGTACTACATATGTAAGCTAATTCTTTCATTAGTTATAGACTATATAAAGAATTGATATAATTATAGGAATTTTTTTGACCTATTATACATTCTCATTCTAGTTGTGGGGTTAGTGCTAAGGATCACCATTGTAGTTCTTCTATCAGCGATTCAAGACCCCCACGAGTCGAGACATTGAGATATATTTTTGTAGGAATCCAAGCTATTGGAATAGGGCTGAAGAATCATTCTTGTAGAGTCAACTCAATACGAGATGAAATACACATTGGATTTCCCTGACATGAAAAGGAGGGCATACAAGTGTGTATGTAGGTTGACACGCCCAATATCGATATGTCTTGTTTGGGACACATGTAAATCCCTTCATTATGAACCAATCTTCTAGTTTTATATCATATATATGTAAATCCCTTCCTTATGATCCAATCTTCTGGTATTAGATCATATACATGTCAAAATTACATTAAAACCTCTTTTGTAATTAGTTGTTTCTTGTTAAGTCAATGCATTGATGGTGATTGTAGGTTTGAAAGAAGAGAAAACAACATGAATTGGATTGGTGACTATTTTTTTTTTGAATTTTGTATCTTTAAAATATTTTAAGACTAACAAAATTGGAAAATAAATTTCCATGCACTAAATTACCCGGGGTGGCCGCTTCCTTTCTGTTTCCGCAACTCAGATCTGACTGTACTGGTCCAGAACGCTGATGTCCTGGGTTTTCCGCAACTTCTGGAGTCACTGGAATTTCCATGTTGCGAAACATCTCGAGAGTCGACGACATCTTTCAAATTTCTTATGCTGGATCGGATCAAACTTGGGAGCTCGTGGACCCACCTTCTGAATCTTTGGAAGCTCCAGGTCATTTAAGTATCCTCTGGTCTGGGGACATTTATGTCCCATCAAAATCTGTCAACCAATAAAAAAAAAGTTGAAAATATGAAATTCCAAAACTTATAAAATAATTATTTCTTAATTCAAAATAATACACGTCTTAGAAAAACATGGAATATCTTTGACAAATCAACTATGTTTGATATTAACTATTACAATAATACCTACTTTGACTAGTATTAATAATTTTTATATATTAAGAGAAAAAACAGCATTCAAAAAGAGAGTGAAAAAACAGTACTCAAAAAGTTAGTGGTCTTGTGACTAAATCTTCCTATATTCTTGGTAGGATATCAAAACAATTCATATAGCCCTAAAAAGTCTAGCATTAATGAGATCCTGAATCCCAAAGACAAGAAGAATGCAAAAAAACAATTATTACGTCACCGTGTATGAATTTTATCCCCCAAAAAGTTATCTATGTATTCTAAACAAAAAGCATTTCCCGTATTTTCAATTTCAAAAAAACATTGTACGGAATAGATTCACCAATCGAGATCACTTCTTCCACTAATCTGTAGAGGAATACTAAACTTGTTGAATGATCCAAATCACCAATCTTAAGAGTATCTATAGGAATTTAAAACCATAAGCTTTGATCAAGACCCAACAAGAGCTAGAAACAAAATTAAACTTGCTTCTATAAATCAACATGAAAAAATGCCAAAATTGAAATGGAGATGTTATTATCAGTGAGTATCCAAATCATCATAAAAAGGATGATGAGAATATTCAAAGGTAGCATCTTTGTCATCTTCCATAATATGCCACTAACCTATGCATAGTTGTAGACCTTCCTTCGAGAGTTGACCTAAAGTTAGATTCTTTTAACTAAAAATACGAGTCATTGAAATATTTGTGAAGAAATAACTAAGCCTACAAACCTCCTCTACTATTAGAAGTAAAAGTAGGTTGTGACATTGCTTCTCCCTTTTTACCCATTTGATAACATTTTGTGAGTTTCCAAAAACTTGTAATTCATCAATCCCCAACTCTAACGCTGAAGTGAGTAGTAATTGTAAAGACGTAAGCTCTACAAAATTGTTTGCTCCATTCCCTAGTCCATGTTTGAACCTATATTTGTAGTTTTCATTCTTACATATTACACCACCAACTCCTCCTGTAGTGGGTGTTCCTTGATCTACACCATCAAAGTAGTCCTACGGACAAAGTTTGTAAATATCTTCTAGATGTACTTGACGAACTATTTTCACCTTTTTCATTTAAGCATAGAAACTTACGAATTTTAATCTTTGAGATGGAAATATGGAGGGACTAGTGTCTTTGTCTTCAAATGTAGATTTTTTCCTTGCAAGACAAATACCCCAAGCTTTAATACAGGAAAGAGCTAAAAATTCTTGAGGAAGGGGATTTTGGTGCCAATTTTTCAAATCTTATAGTGGATTGTAATGGCCAACTAGTGAATAAGACTAAATCCTTCTAGACTCGTTGAGAAAAGGATCAAGCCAAGATAAGATGTGATTTTGATTCTTCACTCATGTAGAAAACTGGACATCTACCCAACCCTGGAACTCGTCTCTTGTGCATCTGATCACAAGTTTAAACTTTATTGTTGAGTAGGAACCACATAAATATTTTTGACTTTGAAGGGAAATTTATATACCAAATGCCTTTCCACCACCATTCTAGTACTATATTCTCATCAAAACATGAATTCAAGTATCTAGCCTTGGGAGGATAGGTTCCTGAAGGATATTTTGTCCACACCAGCTAATCTACATAAAAATGGAGACAAATTTGAGCATTTTTAAGCTTAGTCATAAAAGAATACCATGTTTGAGAATCCGCCCCTTTAAATCCTAGGAATTGTGTCGATAACCAACCATGCTCCCACATATTTGTAATAGATGGATCTGCAACTTGTTGTAAAGTAATTTATCCCAATACCTTGATCCTTTGTACCATATGTGCAAGTAAAACTATATGAGTATTTCCACTACCCACCCAAGGGTCAACTCCCAAGCAAATTTTCATGTTGTCTCCTATTTTCCATTCTAGTCCCTTCTCAATCATTGGAAAATCTAGACTGGGGGATCTCCAAAAGAGTGAACCATTATGAGTGACTTTCCTATGTATTCTAAACCGATCCTTGACACTATCTAGATAGATATATTTCATCAAATTACACTATGCCATAAGCCTGTAAAATTGATAAGACTCCAAGCACATTTAGAAGCTAGTGATTTTGAAGAGAGACAAAGAGATTATTTAAACCCCACCCACCTTGACTTTTAGGTTTGGTAAGCTTTTTCCATTTGATCCAAGGGATAGTGTTACGTTCCTTCTTACCTTTCCAAAGATATCTTTAGCATAGGTTCCTCGTAGCCTTAATAATTCCTTTAGGAATCCAAGCTAAGGACATCTAATAAAATGTGGTAGCTTATAAAACAATTTTAACCAATACCAAACTTCCACTCCTAGATAACCATTTACTACACCAAATATTAATTCTTCCCATTTTTTTAATGATCCTATCCTGTCTGAATTTAGATATTTATTAGGTTTGAGAAGAAAACTGAAATATTTCATACGATCATAGAAGTTTTCAACTTTAAAGGGAAATAAACTCAAAAAGAAATTTCTATCCATCTCCTCAATCCCAAACAGATATATGGTTAACTTATTGACATTAAATTTCATAGCTATAGATTTTTCATATAGTGTCAATATTGAGTTTAGGTTCATCATATCCCTCCTACTACCATTACAAAAGATCAAGATATCGTCTAAAAATAGTAGATGGGACATATAAAGAGTACCTTTTATGCGAATTCCCTTAAAAAGACCCTTAGCCCTTGCATCCCATAAATCCCTACTCAAACCTTCAACAACTAGAAAGAATAAAAGAGATCAAAGTGGACAACATTGTCTAATACCTCTCACCGTATTGAAAAAACATGAAGCAACTCTGTTGATAAGGATTGCTAAAGAAACTGATTGAATACAACTCATAATCCATGAAGTAAAAGCAACATAGAAACCTGAATTATCAATATCCTTATATATGTCCATATTTCCCGTTCAAATGCCTTTGCCAAATATATTTTAAGGACCATTCCCTATAAATTCTTTGTTTTTATTGTATGAAGAACTTCTTGTGCAGCTCCTATTGCAGCATGCATATAGTGCCTTTTAAAGAAGCCAAATTTTTCCAAGGATATAGAAGAAGATAAAATGTTTTTGAGCCTTCTTGAGATTATATTTTATATCACTTTGTATATGCAATTAAAAAATGATATAGGACGAAAATCATCAAATTTCAATGGATTGTCCAACTTTGGAATCAAGGTAAGGAAAGTGGTATTAAACGTAACCAAAACTTTGCCATTTTTTCTAGAGTCTTCAACAACCTGTAACATATCATTCTCCAAGAAATCCAGGAAACCCAAAAAAAATTGATCGACCAACCATTAATCCCGAGGCTTTTGTCTCTTTGGAAACTGTTTAGAATTGAAATTAGTTCTTCCCTCGTGATTTCCTCCATAAGTAGAATATCATCCTCCTCATTGGCCATAACATGGTAATAACTAGATAAGTGAAAAATCTATGTTAAATGTGATTGGTGATCAACCTTGAAGAGGGTTTAGAAATGAGAAACACCAATCTTTGTAATATCTTCAAATTTGTCTACTTTCCCTTCATAATATTCAATCCTCCATATAGTATTTGCATTTTTTCTCGTATTTACATGATTATGAAAATATTTAGTATTCTCATCTCCTGATGTAAGCCATACAACTCTACTTTTAGGATTCCAAGCCTCTTCCCTTGCTAATAATAATGATATTTTTTTGAGTTCTAAATCCATTAGCAACTTCATGTTGGATTCTGAATTAAAACCTCCATCTGAGGAATATAAGAGTAATTTGATGTTATTTTCTACAATTAATAAATCCTCTCATTTTTCTTTTTCTTCTTCACAACCCAACCAATAGTTTCCTCTTTTATCCTTTTAATATTTTGTAACAATTGACCCTGGGTTGAGACATGAATTGAAGAATCAAAGAGTACCCAAAGTTTTTAAACCAGAAAGATATAACTATCATCCTTTAACCATTCCGAACAAAAAATGAAGGGGCTAGGAGGATTTTTTCCATCTTCAATGATTTCCATCAAAACATGAGAATGATATGAGGTACCCTTAATACCAATCCATTGTTTTAACCAAAAGGAGTAGTTAAGAAAACCTTCTGACAATAAGAACCTATCTAGATTTTTGGAAAAATGAGAAGATCTAGTGAGCTTATTAGATGAAGTAGGAGAAAGATTGGCAAGCACTATATCCACAAAATCTACTTCATCAAAGGATTTTATTAAAAAATCAGATAGAATATCTACTTGAGTAGATTGTCTCCAAACCTTCGTGCATCTGAGAGATAGATTTAGGTCTCCTCCTAAAATTACAAGCTCCTTCTGAATGTAGGGTTTTTAAGCAACTTTTCCCAAATTATGACCCGCTCAGAATAGGGACTGTAAATATTAAGAGCCAATAGATTCTTTCCCAACCCCCTTGGAGAAAAGATCGATCCAAACCAATGCCTAATTTGATCAACTACGAATTTGACAGCTGCAAAGTACTTAATCTCCACCCAAAACTAAGCCCCCCTGACTTTCCTTTAGCATCTACATATTGAAAATCCCATCCTTTAAACAAACAATTAAGCTCCTCAAATAAAACACCACCAGTTCCTTAGGGAGTCAGTCTCCACTAGACATTTCAAAGCCAGTTTCTTAGGGTAACTAGCTAGACCCCAACAATTAAGAGAAGGATAGATCATTAGGTAACCATACTAGGGGTAAGTTCTCTAAGAACCCCATTTAAAGACAATTTATATGTTGAGTTAAAACTTGAAGCATCTTTTTCTTAAGCCACTAGGAGATATGATTTCTACCTTTTCCACCCACAGTAGAGGACAACACCAAAAAATATCCCAAACCCCCCATAGAAAGTCCTTTAGCATCCTCCAGATTCAATCTATATCTCAAATTATATTTGCAATCACCAATTTTAGTCTAGAGGGTTGCCCAACATCACACCCTCAAGGTGACCTCGAATAGGGGGACATTAAATTTCCAACCGAGGTAAAATCATAGGAACCATAATACATGTCAGTGTCTCCCCCCGAAGCAAAGGGTAAAGTTAATACAAGAAAAGTAGGCAGGAAAGAAAGAGGCATCGATATTGGAAAATACTTAACCACATCATGTGAAGCAACTTGTGCATCTTCCATGATATTATCTTTGGGTCCAATAATCCCAACTGAACCTTCCATAAGAGACTCCTTTGTGAAACCCTTAGTTAATGAAGGACTTTGTACCACCATTAGTGAAGCAGGATGAAAGACTGGTGAAACCCCAATTCAACCCACAAAGGAATCAACAATCTTCAATTGTTTTAACTCCAATTTTTCCTTCGAGGAGGATGAAACAATTTTTTTTTCTCCCAAAACTATCCTTTCAAGGAGAGTCCACACTCAGAAACTAAGTGTCCATAAGCATGGCATCAGTTACACTTGAAGGGAACCCTTTCAAAATAGAGCAAGTGTGTATGTGTATGGTTCCCATGAGAAATAGCCATGGAATATGCTAAGCCCTCTTTCAAATCAGGTTTAACCAAAATCCGCGCTACAATTAATACACCAGTGATGAGGTAAGAGAGATCTTCCTTGATAAATTCTCCAACAGTATCACCTATAACTTTAAAGATATGAGGAGACAAGAAATCCAAAGGGAGGGAAGGAAGAAGAACCCAAACCAAAGAGAAATCCAACCTTTCAATTCTTGCATCAAAGAGTGGGCTCTAGCATTTGCTACAAAGGAGAGAAGAATCCCTAGACCATACTTACAACAATATTGTATCCACGTCCTTTGATTTCTTGAATTTAAATACTTCCAACCCCTCGCCAAAATCAACGCCTCAAGGAAATAATCGAGAAGAGACCCCCGATTTGAGCTTATCCAATCTATAAGTGGCTTCAAACTACACTGATGACCCAGAAATTGACCATCCAATGTTCGCTCTGTTGTCTCCACCGTAACATTCAATCGTACATCGACCGCTAAGACCAGATTTAGCATTATTGCTTCCCTCTTGATATAATAGTTCTGTAAAGGTCTTCTAATGGGCATATCATAATCATAACGGTCCAAGGTAAAGGAAGGTGAGTTCTCCTGAACCGGTTCAGCAGATTGCGAGTTAAATACTGAGGTTTTGAAGTTAGGGAAAGCTCAAGAAGCTAGAGCTCCAGGAAAAGACTCATGCAACAAAAAAAATCAACAGTAAGACGTTGAATAGGGTTAACAACAAGTAGGAGAGGGAGAATGCTAAAAATCAAAAGGATGGCAAGGTGTACATCATCTCCAATATGAGACAAATTTAAAGCAATCTTTAGAGGAAAATGCTAAGAAAGGTCCCTAGCATTAGATTTCCATTTATGGGACACCATAGAGAAGTAAGGAAGTAGATCCAACATATGAATAAAAACACCCACTATAATATAAGGTTAAAGGTTAGATGCCATTAAGACTGCATTAAAGGTATCTTGATTACCTACGCATTATTGTCCTGTCCATCGATATTCATTACCATTACCTATATATTATATCTATTACCGTCTGTCCATCAATCTTAAATACGATTACGTATACATTATCGTTCTGTCCATCAATCTTAGTTGTTTCCAAATTTGCCTTTTGATTTTATTTATTTTTATATTGTAAGCACACTTATTTACTATTTTATTTATTTTTATATTGTAAGCACACTTATTTACTAAATTGTTAATAAATATAAATGCACTATTTTCACTGTCATTTATAATAAAGTCAATCTACCGAGCTACATGAATAACAACTTTGTGCGATCATTGTTTTTTTACTCTACCATAAAGCATAAAGCTAGAGTGTTAGAGTTTGGATCTCCATTCTAAGATTTTAGCATCTCTTAGCATTGGTCATTACCCTCATGGATAGTAAGGGTTCATTACTTATATTACTTGATTTTTCATTTCACAATTACAATACACGTAGCCAAATCGATGCACTAATACTTTGATGTATTTTAGCTATCATTGAGTTAATTGGTCTCTAACTCATCCTACTTGGACGAGGGGCACACATTTATACAATATAAATGCATAAAAACACCAATAAAATACAATATAATTTCATTAATCTCGATAACCGTATAAGTTAAAAATCCAACTAAAGGTCAAAACATCCAAAACAAACCCACACTTTTAAACCCATCGAAAGTGTTGTAGGGCCAAAACTATATAATGTCTCTATGTGACATGTAATCCTAGATGGTAGGAGCCAAACTAATAGAATTTCAGTGGTCACCCATCCATTCGTCTTGAATATTACCAACCGTTCCACTATACGATGCCCTTATTTGGAAGGGCCAAAACTATATAATGTCTCTATGTGACATGTAATCCTAGATGGTAGGAGCCAAACTAATAGAATTTCAGTGGTCACCCATCCATTCGTCTTGAATATTACCAACCGTTCCACTATACGATGCCCTTATTTGGAACATGTAACACTAATATTAAGAGATGAACTATAAGAATTTCACTATTTCATCACGAGTGTTAGGGTAATTTAGGGGTGAAATTTTGTCAATTAATTTTTTTAGGTTTTTTTATAAAAAATAAATTTGTTATTTAGTTATTTTTAGTGTCTAATATCCCATATATTTACATAGAATATGTTTTTTTATCATAGTATTCGCTAAAATTTACACATTTCATTGTTAATTCTATGTTTCATATTTAATATTTTTCTATCTATCTATAAACATGTTTTTTTCAATCCAAAACAATCGCTTATACTTAAGTATGATATTAGAATCCTTAAATAATACCTTCGTCTAAATGTTCTAGATTTAAATGAATATGATACTACACACCCTTTAACATTCCAATATGCATAGACGTATTACATTCATTATTTCCACTTTTGTAGTTAATGTGGATAATGGAGCTAGTGGAGTATTGACTACGTGTTACATCGCTTCCATGGTGTTCATTAACATTCACAAATTGACAAAAATACTCATGGCATTTAAATTTGGAAAACACCATCTTTCTATTCACAATACATACGCCATTATAGTTGATCATTTACAATTAACAATTATCTTCTATGTATGTGTTGAGCTATTTCGTTATAACGTAAAGGTTCAAGCTAAGTGTTTTTATTTGGCGTCTCGAATAAGGAAGATGGTGAAGGTGGGCTCCTCGAGTCCACTCATTGAACTTAGTGGGGAGGATAATTGTCATGATTGACTTCTGTAAACTTTCAATCATTTTAATGAGTGAACGCTAATACCATGTTCATCATGTACACATAATTCATCGAAATATGGCAGACATGAAAGTCCAAGTCCAAGATGTGGGGCATGAAAGGTGGGATGAAGGGGGCTCACAACTTCTCGCTCTCTACGATACTCACTCGAGAAGACACTTTCATTTTATTTGAGTGACTAACTCTATCATTTGAAGCTATTATACATGATAGAAAGCCCAAAAAGGGTTTGCTTCCTGTTGATTACATTTTACTCCCATCATTTCATTTTAACATTTATTTTCATGGGTTGTAAGATTTGTTTGTGCCCCATCTTAGCATTATATGTTACACTCATCTTTGCTTCTTATTTTTCTTTTTCTATGTCTTCTACTTGTTTGATACCATATCATCCATGATGAAGCCATGTATTTTTGTTTTTATCGATTATCAAGAATGTGGACCTCCACGAGAACGACAAGTTTCATTCCCCATTAAATTTTGTATTTTTTTATTCGTTGATTATTAGGATTGTGGACCTCCACGAGAATGACAAGTTTTATGTTTGATGACCAGACCTTCGCTATGAGAACAAATGTTAGTAGACACTTTCTTTCTTGCGTCATTGTGTTGTTATTGTTATTTTTCTTGTTTTCGCTTTGTATTTTATTTCCTTGCTAATGGTTTCTTTTTCCTTGCAACTTGTTATTGTTGCATCTTAAGGATAGTGGGGCATGCAAGGGGAGGATAGTGGGGGCATGCAAGGGGAGCATTATGTAGGAGAATTTTCACTTTAGTAATCACACACACCCACTCATTAGAGGTGAAATAGTGTAACTTATTTTTATGTTTTGTCAATGTGTGATCCACTCTATTATGACTTGATCACTTCTTGTTCTTCATTACAAAGATTCTTTTTGTGTTATACCACTCTCTCTTGGGTTAATTGGCCTTAGTTTAGATGTATGACCTTTTGGAATGTTTAGTTATTAGGCAAGGTTCCTTCTCCTTTCCTCTCTACTTGGTGTTGGCATTTCTAACCGATTAGTCCCTATTAAACTCTTTAGGGTGGTCATTGGGGGCATTCACTCACTATTTAGGTCCTATTTGGGACTTTGAACCCCTTATTCAATGAACAATTGGATAGGATGCCTCATTTTGGGTTGCTTAATTAAGGGTCCACAAGATTGAACACTTTATTTTTCGAAGTACTAAGTGAATTGAAAATTTTGTATCTTTTAAGTTTAAACCTATGGAATAGAGTGTTGAATTTAGGGAAAATACCCACAGCATGGGTGGAAAAAACAATTGTATTCGATTAAAAACCATGGTAAAATTCTTACGCACAAAACACTTATGCCTTGAATTTGATTCTTTTCCTGTTTACATCACTCCTCTTATGTTTGAAAAGTATCTCTCTCTTTTTTTTACTAGGGGAATCAACAACTAGGGACGGGGTTGGTACTCGTGTGACAGGGGGTCTAGGGATCCAATCCCGCTACCATTATACCCCTAGGTGTATCCACAGAGCCCGAACCATGGTGCACAAGTCAATTTGGGGGGGGATTTGAACCCAAGACCTTCCATTTATAACCATTTCAACTTTACCACTTGCTCTGCCCCGCCAACGGGCATTTGAAAAGTCTCTTTAAATCTTCTTTCCTCCTCTCATTACCTTGTAGGAACACTCAAAAATTGGCATCATATCTCTATCTACCTTTCCAACTCTTATTCCATCCTCTTGGGATTCTTGTTTCTGTAATCTCCAACACCTCTATAGATATATTTTTCCTTTGTTTGGTTTCTACTTTGAAGACTTGTGGTTTTTCCCTAGAGAATCTCCATGTAACATTCCCACCTATCATACTGACCATGGGAGGGCGTATTTACAAATTTCATGCATATAAATTTCACCCCATGGTTCATGATATGAATTCATAAATAATAAATGAATGCGCAAATGCATAAATGTAAAACACGACAAAAGTAAAACTCTATCCACACATACAACATGCATAAACAAGCATATTTCTCACGTGAAGAAAATGAAATAATTCCATATTCATATTCAAAGAGAATACTTATATTTTAACAAAGAAGATCCAAGTAACTCGCTGTTAGTGGATTTTTTTACAATTGGAGCTATGTATTACTCCCTTATTTCTATGGGGTGGGTGAAGCCCAATCGACAGAGATACAAATCAATTATCACAATTAACCTAAGATCTTAAGCTTTCTTTCATGGAGTTTGAGAAGGGGAGGAAGAGAGGAGAATACCTCTTATAGCCTTGAAGTTTGATAGAGTTTCTTGGTAGTTGATCTTGCAACCCTTTGAATCTCCTTCACACCAGAAAATTTAACCACAAAAAACTTTCCTACTATCCTACCAACTAATCTTTAAGAAAATCAAGATAGATCTAGATGCCTACCAATCCAAATTCAAAATAAAACTTGGAGGGAAAACATTGAACAAGAATTGGGGGGGAAACTGAATTGATTGATAATAGATGCAAATGAAGAAATACTTACAATCCTTGAAGGTGCCTCCCTTGTCCTTTTCTTAGACTTACTCCTCTACCGTCCATGCCTTTGATGATCAAAAACCTTTGTAGTAGAAAAGCCATTTCTAGCCTTCAATTCCTCCAACATTCCTTTACTCTCACTTTCTGTCATTTTTATTCACCTCATATGCCTTTCTTATATAGCATTGGGATTTGTGCACCTAGTTACTAAACATGAATGTGGGACTAAATTTTTTCCGTAATTTTGTATTATTTTCATCAAACCTACTTTCCATAGTTTTTTATACATTTAACTTGATTTTTTAGGATTTTTCGAGACAATTAATACACATGTTATGCATTCTTTCCACTACATGAGTTGTGGAAATTGGGTTTTGGCCCTTAAGTGGTCATGGAATTGGCCTCTCTAGAGGAACCTTTATCTTCAAACATTTCTTCCTTTGTGGGAGCAATGGTCAGATAAGAGATTAAATCTCTCAATTGTTCCAAAATTATGATCTTCATGTTGCGGGAAAAATAAAAATATGTTTTCATACCATCACTCTCAAGGGTGTTAATTTCATTGTTAACAGATGCCCCCTAATATGTAAATACATTGATTTCATTATGATATTCTTCAAACTAATAATCTTTAGTGATGAGGGAAAGGTGGTAAAGGAGTAGGATCTGCAACATGGGATTTGAAAAGCACCTGTAAGTCAAACAAAACAATAACCCAAATATACAATATCTTTCGGAGGTGGGTATACCCATGCTCAACAGTAAACAAGCATGGCCATGAACAATACACAGTGGATCCATGTCAAAACCAAATATTACAAAAATATATACATGCACTTTGATGAGTGCAAGATATCCAGGTCTTCCTAGTACTTTGACATGGCAGTTTTAATCTTGCGCAACTTGGGCAGTGCATCGATGAGTGATACAACTGTCTTTCCCAATGTCTTCAATGCAAACTAACAATAGTAGGAGTTTGTATCATGCGAATAAATGAGTTGACATCGACCATAATTAAACACCATATGATTACCAATCATTGATGTAAATCGTTAACAAATGCAAGGAGATCCACCGATAAGGATGATGGACTCTAAGGTACTTGAGTACAAACTAACAAGTGTGAATATATGCTTTGATGTCAAACACTTATAGAATCAAACAATCAGGGGTCATTAATGTATACCCACTAGGAGGGACATCATAAGAATGGGATCTTGTTTGAATTTTCACCTCATAATCACACATGATAACATTTTCATTGGGATGATTTCCCCATTGCGGAGATTTTGACTGGTTTCCCCCTAATGAAGGTACCAACACAGTAGAAACAATTTGATGATGGTGTTACAGGAAGGGTTGCATCAATACACTGGGATTTTGTTTCTCACCGTATTGAGTCAGATTCAGTGCATCTCCCATCCCAAGGTTAGAATTTTTCTTACTCTTATATTTCTTCTTCTTTCCTCTAAGTTCCATGGATTGAACTATGAGAATTTCAAGAGTTTGGGAAGGATTGACATTGTCCTTACCCTTGTACTTCTTATTATTTCTCCTAAGTTCGATGGATTGAAATATGAGGATTTTATAAGTCAGGGAAGGCTTAGCATGTTGTTGCATATCCTGGCCAGTTGTAGGTTGCGAATTCTGAATAAACATTTGTCCCATTTACTGGGTAATCTGGTCAAATTGGTTGATGGAACCCATCATACTATTGGCATGAGGTCCATGTGGTGGCCTAGATGGATCAAATGCATGTATTGCAGGATCATTCCAAAAATATTGGTTACTTTCTAGAACCTCACCACTCCATTGCAGAATGGGGTTCATGGGTGGATTTCCCCCTTGCGGGGTTAGAATCCAAGAAGATTAGATATTTCCTGGAACCTGACCACACTATTGATGAATGGGTGGGTTCCCCCCTTTCGTGGTTAGACTCCAATGAGATCAGTTATTTCCTAGAATCCAACCACAATATTGAGGTGGTCCTTATATTTGATTAGCATTCCAAGATGGGTTTCCCCCTTGTGAATGCTTCCCCCAAGAATATTGGGTACTTGTTAGAACATGATCAATGGGTAGATTTCCTCCTGGTGGAGTTAGGTCCCAAGAATATTGGTTACTTCCTAAAACCTGAACACTAAGTGAATTGCCTCATGATGGATTTGGGTCCCAAGAAGATTGGTTACTTCCTAGAACCTAACCATTGGGTGGATTGCTTCCTGATGGAGTTGGGTCCCAAGAATATTGGATACTTCCTATAACCCAACCGTTCCATTGCTTCTATCCTTGGTTTTGATTTGAATTCCAAGGTATGTTTCCTCCTTACGGAGGTTGGATCCAGAAAGATTAATTACTTCCTAGAACCTGACTAATGGGTGGATTTTCCCCTTCTAGAGGTAGGTCTAAATAGGATTGGTTACTTCTTAGGTCTTGAACACACCATGGCAGTTTCCCTTGGGCTTTATTAGAGTTCCAAGGTGGGATTCCCCCTTGTAGATAGTTCCCCCAAGAAGATTGGGTACTTCCTGAACATGACCAATGGTTGGATTGCTCCCTTGCAGAGGTAGGTCCCAAGAGGATTGGTTACGTCTTGGATCCTTACCACACCATTGAAGTTGTCCTTGGGATTGAAAACAATTCCAAGGTAGGTTTCCTCCTTATGGAGGTTGGCTCCAAAAATATTGGTTACTTTCTGAAACTTGACCACTCCATTGCGGAATGGGGTTGATAGGTGGATTTCCCCTAGGCATTATGTTAAGATAAATAAGAGGATGACGCTTTGGGAATTTCCTCCCATTGATGAATGATAATTCCAATTGGATTTATGTTCTAGGATGCATTATTTCTTCTAGGAATATTAACATTCCATGGTAAAGGGTTTCCCGCAGAAGTAGAATGTTTACCATTAACATTCTATGGTAAAGGTTTTCCCCCAGAAGTAGGGTTTTGATAACCTCCTGCAACCATTTGAGGATTCATTGATGTGGTCCCTTGAACTCCTGTTGAAGCCAAAGGATCAAGTGTAATGTTTTTCATATTACTCCAACTTTCAAAAAAGATTAACAAGTGACTCACTTTCTGTAAGTATGATTGGATTTAAAGGATATGCTAAAGGTGGATTTACATGAGCAATTGTGTGATATTCTATTGTTTCAATTTCAATTAGAGTAATATCATTAACTCTATCTACGTTTCATCCATGATGTGACAAATTCTCAGAATTATTTGAGGTTGTTCTTCTCTAGTAACATTTGATTGGGTTTACAAGTAGTTCAGTTTCCAAGTCACAAAGATGTGGTTCATGTATCTGCCTCCACAATGTAATGGGGTCTTCAAAATTGGGTAATTTTCCTCTCTGCCACCTTGACAAGTGGATCGGGATATTAGTCACTCTGAAGTTTAATAAAATTATTTGTTTATTAAAGTATATCAAACTATCGTCAAACAATCCTAAAGGCAACTAGAATCAAGAAAAATCAAAGTGTCCACACATATAAAAATGTACAAAGAAAATAATAAGAAAAATTCTTTCAAAAGAATCATATTTCAATGAAGAGTTGGATTAGAGGGCCTTCCAAAAATAGTAGCTCCTGAGTGACACCAGGCCTCAACAATTACTAAATAGTGAAGGTATGCGAAACACTTACACTATTCTTCAATCACCAAAGGTGCAAGTATTAGCTCTTGGATTCTCACCCTCCCAAGGAGCTGAAACAAACTTGTGTATGTATCAGGAACTACAAGTGTTCCCCACTTACAATAGCCTATGTGATTCCCTAGGAAAAGAAACTATGGTTACCACTTCAAAATCGGTGGCCGACAGGGACAATTGTCAGTCTAGGATAGCTCACATAGACTAGATATATCAAGAAGGTGATGTCACCCAAAGGACTTGCCACTTAATTGAAATACTGTAATGTTCTCATATCCCACCAAATAATCAAGGGGGGTACCACCCTTACTAATTCATATTGACCTTGTTCTTAACGTATGTGTTAGAAGCACTTTCCCGACATGCACTCTTTGCTACCAATGGATTTGATCTCTCTTTAATCAATACTAGTTTCAAAAATATGTGGCCGAGGAATTGTTAACTCTTCAATATTATTCCAAGGTCCTAGCCTAATCTGTGTTGGTGATATAAAAAAGAATCTTGATAGTTTTTAAATTAAGTGTTGTTTTTAGGGTAGTTTCCTAATTTCGAGGAGTGATGGTGAAACTAGTGGTGTTTGTGACACAAAATGATAAACCAATCAAATGCACAATTCTCACTACTCTTTCATTTATTTCAATGAAATTCTATACTATGGAATATTAAGAGGTTCTTTAATATCCTTCAAAGATGCGAATTGCAAAATAGAGTCACTTTTACAAATTTAAAAAGGAATTTTTCTAAAGAAGAGATGTTTATCGTCACAAATTATTAACTTCTTCCTTTCAAATAAGTTTCCAATGGTTTAGAAAGGGTTCAAGAGTTTGTCTTCAAACATATGATGTGTTCAATTTTCTTCAACGATCACTGGACGGAAATGGAAAATGTTTGAATGTTCAATGTGTTTCCTATTTCTAATAAGTCTCCCAAACCGATGTTAAAATGTAGGATTTATGATTCAATTTTGATTTCATAATTACATGATGTTGAATTTTGAATTTAATGTTCCAAATCGTCGATGGGTTGAAAATCAATGCAAAATTCTAAATATATTTTTAAATTCTAAAACTGACAAGCATTTACACTTAAGATCCACTTTCTCATTCACAAGACCACCTGAAAGCGCAAGTGAAGAGGATACTTGTGGATCAACAATATGATTCAAAACTTCAAAATATGCTTATTACACTTGAGATCCATGTTTCTCATTCATAGGACCACCCAAAATTGCAAGTAAAGAGGATACGTGGGGCTCGATAAATATGCTAAAAAAATCAAATCTATACTGTTAAACTTGAGATCCACTTTCTCGTTCATACGACCACTCGAAAGTGCAAGACAAGACGATAATACTGGATCAAAAACAACATATCACAAGAAAATTTAAGATTAAATTTACAAATATCTCTAGTTTGTTTTCAAGAAATTCATAATTAATCCATCCAAAAGAAGTTTACTTAATTAAGTCATATTCATATGGTTTTTGGAGGGAAAATTTTGTTTGAATTTATCTTAAGTGAGAGGTCCAAATCTTTGGATATTTTTGTAAATTTTATTTAATTTATGATTCTAAATCTGTAATCATAGTGATTTCATGTTGTGTGTAAGGTCAGCAAGTTCATCCAACTCAAAATTCCATGGCCTAAATGTTAATAAATTGAAACAATGTGTCATGTTCTTCAATGTTTTGACAATGTTTTTATGCAAACAAGTGAATGTGACTAAATCAGACAAAATATTGGCCATTAATAGTGTAATAAATGATATACTATGATAAATATGTCCTAAACATTCGCACCTGAGCAATATTTTAAAGAAAAACTTGAACAAAACTAAAACAATTACTAATTAAAGTGATTTTCCTATATTTTTAAGGAGGTTTATAAGACTTCCAAATACAAGTGAAATTGTTCCTAAATTATTCAAATATTTTTCTTATAGGTCCTAACAGGTATCAAATATCATATATAAGTTTCCAAAGTTCAAAATCATCCCAAAATATAGGCCTAAAGCAATGATTTGAACTTCCTAGTTTTTGACATTTTTTTGACAATTTTCAAGCTAGTAAGCACTCAAATATTTAAAATCTTTAAAGAATCCAAAAATATCATTCAAATTAGATGAAATTAGTCTCTAAAATATTTTTTGTAGGATTCCTAATCTAACCACAACAAAAATAACCACTCAAAACGGAAAACCCTAGCCCAAATTACACCCAAAATACTACACTATCCGCAAAATGCGACTTTTTTGAGGTTGACAGGCATTTTTTCAAGTGTACACGTGAATTTTATGACTTGATCCAATTTTTTTTCAAGGTTAAATGCTACTATGTACACTTGACACCAGTTGTTTTTAATAAAATCAAGATCCTACGCAAATTGTTTCAAAATTTTCAAAACTTTTGACTGTGTAAAGGCTAATCTAGGCCGGGTTTGGATTATCAAAGACTTATAAACTTTTTTATTATGTATTAGGACATAAATTAAGCATGAATTTAAATATTTAAATGCAAGAACACCCAAAATTGAGGACAAATTCAAGAAATCAAGAATCAAAACACTAATATCCCCAGTATAGTCGCCATTATGTTAGTGGAGTTTCTATGTATTAATATCCTATTTGTATGGGGTGGGTTAATACAAATTAATAGAGAGATAAATAAATTATCACAATTAACCTAATATCTTAAGCTTTCTTTCATGGAGTTCAAGAAAGGGAGGAAGAGAGGAGAATACCTCTAGTAGCCTTGAACTTTGACAGAGTTTCTTGATAGCTGATAATGCAACCCTTTGAATCTCCTTCACACCTACAAATATAACGACAAAAATTATTANGGGGGGGGGGGGACTGTATTGATTCATAATAGATGAAAATGAAGAAATACTTACAATCCTTGAAGGTTAATTCCTTCTCCCTTTTTTAGAATTACTGCTCTATCATCCATTCCAGTGATATCCACAAACCATTGTAGTAGTAAAGCCATATTTAGCCTTCAACTCCTCCAACATGCCTTTACTCTCACTTTTTGTCCCTTTTATTCACCTAATATTCCTTTCTTATATAGCATTGGGATTTGTGCACCCAATTACTAAACATGAATGTGGGACTAAAATTTTTCCATAATTTTTTATTATTTTCATAAAAAACCCACTTTCCATAGTTTTTTCAAGCATTTAACTTGAGTTTTCAGGATTTTTAGGACAATTAATACACATGTTATGTATTCTTTCCACTGTAGGAGTTATGGAAACTAGGTTTTGGCCCTTAAGTGGTTGTGGAATAGGACTCTCTAGAGAAAAAAATTTCTTCAAACATTTCTTCCTTTGTGGAAGCAGTGTTCATATGAGAGATTTAAGCTCTCAATTGTTCCAAAATTCTGATCTTCATGTTGCAGGCAAAATAAAAATATGTTTTCAGACCATCACTCTCAAGGGTGTTAATTTTATTGTTAACACAAGATGTGTAAGAGATATTTTCAACCCAACCATAGGTATCATTTATAGATATTTCCCCCATGACGGGTTATGAGGCGACCATGGTGAAGGAAACACCTACAAGCTTCTCTCTCTCATCTGAAAACCCAATTTCTCTCATGCTTAGCCAAACTTCTCACCATTGAGAAATTACATGGATCTCACTTAACCATGTTCTCCATGGAAATCTCTTCTATTTCCCCACAAAAAACAAGGAAGGCATTTCCTTTCACCAATCCATAGTTCCCTTAGGAAATCCAACCCTTACAGTGCCTACAAATGTGTATAGAAAGAGTCCATCAGGTTGTATTTTGTTGGAGAACCTCGTGTAATATCAATCCATGGATTCTCAAACATTCAAGAGTAGAAAAAATAATTTGTAAAAGTTTCTTTCTTTCCAACCTCTATGCTCACCTACGCCCATCTGTTTTCTTCTAATATCTGCAATTTTCCTTCATAATTCAAATTCCTAGTTATTTTCACAGTCTAGTATGGTAATGGAAATGTACAAATGACATGACAAAAACAATTCTTAGTGTAAAAATATTCAAGATAATGAGTAGTAGACTCCATGGGATATGAGAGGATGGTGAAAAGACAACTGACATAACTTTTGACCATATAAGAAATGACTCTTATAGCTATCATAGAAGTATATTCATCCCATGCTTTCATAACTACATGAGGATACTTTTTCCACCAACCTCATACATACATTCAATGATTTGATTTAATATCAAAAGAAAGAAACTGCCTCATTTAAGACAAATGGAAGTAAAGGGATGAATTCTAAGGTTGACAATTGGAAATAGAGGATTTCATCTCTCATTGGTCCCCTTTTCTCTTCCTCTCTAGTGGAATTACAACCCCACTAATGTTCTTTACACAAACATCTTGGAACATTTTTATTATTTTCTAACATAATATTGACCTATATTTTACATCATCATGGTAAGCTAATTACTCGGTCTATATACAAATATTCACATCATACATGCCTAGACATTCACTAGTTGGGCCTTGATCTTGAGCTCCACACTAGGAATCGATACTAACACATTTACATAATTTAACATAATTTGATTAACACATTTTTATGGGTCGAAAATGGGGATATTCAATACCCCTCCCCCTTGGAATAACATCATCCTCAGTGGTCTCCTTCTTTTAGAAAGGTTCTATGTCCTTCTTTTCAGCTGCATTTTGAATGTTTTTTCCTTTAATCCCACTTTGTCTTGTTGTTGACTATCTTTGACAACATTCTCAATTATTCCTTTATACTACCTTGGAATACCTCCAAGGCCTTTAGTGTTTCAACATATTCCTATTACAATCACAAAAGAAAAACATACGTGTCATAAACACTTTAAGCAACACTCGATCCATTAACAAAGATTGAGGTTTCAAAACCAAAGCATATATACTACAAATGTAAGATAAAGTATGCAATAAGACCAATGCTTATCTCTATGAACATATCTCTACTCCACAAGGCTTCCACTGATGAGATTTAGCTTACTATATTGTATGGAACACCCATGGTATATACATATACTACCTTCTTGATGCCGACTAGTATATAAAATGAATCTCTCACATTATATCCATTCAAGTTTCCTATTTTTCAAGTCACTTACCATCCAAGCTCATGCATCCCATTCTCTACAAATAGTCCCTTCGTAAATACTTCATTTGCCAAGGATTTATTGCACAAGAATAAAATAGAATTATATATTCTTACTATTAGTGCATCCCACTAGAAACATCGTATATACATAGCTCATGGCAATTAAGATCTATTATAGGGTTTCGATGTCATTATAATAACATTCTACCTTTTTTTGTAAGCTTTTAGCATCCATAATATACACTCACTAGACATAACCATCATCTTACATGTCTTATACACATATAGATACCATGATATATCATCATAATAATTCAAATCATAAATGTCTCAAATATATTTCATACATAAACTAGATTTCACAAACATGAGGTCCTCCTCATAAATTTCAACATAAAATTTTCAATTCTGCTTCATACAACAACTAGATTTTGTAAACATAAGATCCTTCTCATAATGTTTGGCCTTTTCACACTGTAGATTCCAGTATTTATTATGGAATTACACTTAAATTTCCATATCCAAGACTACAATCTTAACCTTTCAATCAACCAAACAAGCTATATTTATCCATGCATAGAATCTTGTCATTGTAGCATTTACAACTGTTGGGTGTGGATGTTGATTATTATTTCAGTCCTATTCAGACTCCTGTTCGAGATATAGGGGGGACCAGGGGGGTGGGCCACCCCCTCGACTTGAGGTTTCAGGGGCAGGAGCCCCAGAGAAATTTTTTTGAGCCATGTTTTTTCGTCCGTTTCTTTTGGCCATTGAAATGTGGTGAAATTTTCCTTGTAAAATGTTGTAATTTCCTAGTCAATCTCAGTCGTTCATTAGATATCAGTTATGATGGTAGAAATTATGTTAGGGATTTTATCCCTATAAGGAAACCCTCTTTTGTGTGAAGAATTGTATTATGACTATCTATTGTATTGTGAAAAATGATACTGTGAGAGAGAGCGAAGATGAAGTTGCAATGGATGTGTTGCAAGTTATATCCCTTCATTTTGCTGGAATTTTTAATATAAAGGAATGAATATTTTTTTGTGGACGTAGCCCATCTTGGGTGAACCACATTATATTGGTGCCTTTGTTTTATATTTTTATGTGCTTTATTTCTGCATCTTATTTTATGCTATTGTTCTGCAATCCCATTTTTCTAACAACAACATCCCCTAAAGTGATCTTGGAATTATGGCACATAAATAATTTAATCAATATTGGATGTCAATATAAAAAAATACAACCAAATACATTCAATTTATATGCATAATTACCATGATAAAATTAAATGATACATTCACTTTATCTTTGCAATCGAATCAAAGTTTTGATACACATTATTACACAATCATACTCTTTTCAATTTGAATTGCGCATACATTAGCTATTGTCTTTATCATGGATTATTCTCACTACCATATTCAAGACACCATTTTCATGCAACTTTGTTCTCTTGACAAAGCATTCTCAAATTCCATCAAACCATGACTACCTTTTTCATGCAATTCTTTTACTACATCCACAATAACTTACGAAATGATATTATAATTATAAATTTACCATTAATTCATCATTTCATCTATTAGCGTATTAATTTCAATGAAATATGTCACAATCATACATTCACACAACACATTCTAATATATGTACCCTCATATATGTGCATAATCACATATTTAAACAATCTATTGATGCACATTTCACTCAATACACCCTTGCATTGATTCATAAATACCATATTCCCATGCCATGTATTCCATCATTTTGATATGGAAGGTCTAGCAAGTGTCTCAACACATCATCTAGTCACCTCCCCAATACTTGCATGACCATTTAAACACCCTCTTCTTTTGCTCAATAAAATACCAAAATATACCCTTTCTCCACTAAACAGTCCCTCTGGTATACTAAAAGGAATTTCCTTTGACTGCTCCATGGTTCCCAAAACAATCCTCCCCCTTTAATGGTCTCTATGTGTTTGGAAATAAGGTCACAACCCAAGACATCGAAACAAGTAGGAAGAAAATTAGACATTTGTGTAGCACTATAGAAATTCCATATCTTACCATGCTTCTATGGTGTTACCCATGACTATCTCACATGGAATTTATTGCCATAGTTGGATCATAAAATCTAACTTCCTTTGATTATTAACTCATAACCAACATACACACACATTTCATACTATTTAATTTTGCTTGAATGCATTATAGATTCTAATTAGTCATATAGGTATAAGGATTATTGTCTTTACCACACCATACCACTCCATCCCTAGTGGGATATCATTAATCCTAATGCATTCAAACATCATATGTATACCAGCTCATGATATTTAAATATAGCTAAAGGGATTCTTACCCAATCCCATTTTCTAGTCCTTATGTAACCAACATAAATAAACCATTACTTGCATGGCTTCCATCACAATTTATGATTTTGCTTGATCAGTTGGTCTCTTGTAGAGGATTACACAATCCTTCCACCAACCTCTTCATCATAATTTTATTGTCCAAACCTTTCTTTACAAGGTTAAATGTCACATGCAACAACATATTCAACCATGTTTCAACCATCTCTGATCAGACAACCATCATCAACCACCATAATTATCATTAATTCACTACAAAGAAAACACCTTCTAGCATAAGTTTTTGTAGACCTTACACACAAAAGAACACATTCACCCATTTATAGAAGAGGATGTTGGTGGAGGCAGGAAGGTAGAGGTTTTTGAATTGGTTTTCTAAAACATCAAACACGTAGTGATGCATCATAAATGTAAGAGCATCATCACAACGGTATTCTCATCTATTACACACACCAACGAAAATATAACTCGATTGAAATCATTATATATATATATATATATATATCCCATCAGTACTTAACAATGTGTGTGGTGGAACCAAGCGTACCGATGCATGTGGGCATAATTAAGCACTAAATAAAAGCCAATTTTTTTTGTTATCTCATATTCTATTCATATGCACCAGAACAAAAACTTAAAACATGCATGAGTGCACATACGTGAAGAAAAGGAATTGGTGTCATAGACAAAATAACTCCATGCATTTTTAGAAAATTGGATAGTGTGTGATGACAAAAGAGATGCAATAGTGAGGGACAACCTATATAGCACTGAAAAGGTACCAAAAAATGAATAGAATGAACGTATGCTGCTCGACATCCACTGAAACACACTGGTGTGCATCATAAAAAAAGCTTCGGTACGGAAATATTTCAATAAATGTTTTAATAAATATCTTTATTTTAATTTCCTTTCAAGCCATTTACAGTGTGTCTAAATAAAATAGATGCATCGGTTCATGCAATGTTGCAACAAAACGAACTCAAAAAAATAGTTGTCATATATACGATACAAATTCCTGGTGTGCTAGATCTATATTGACATAGCAAAGCCTAAAAGGATACTATGCACTGTATGGTATGTGGAATACTTTTTATTTATTTTTAATTCCCGAGTGGTGGTTACAATGACCCTAAGTGCACCGATGCATATCTAAAAAAATGCACACTAGTGTGTCAAGGAATCAGGTGCAATAGAACATGGTTAAATAGAATTAAAAAATAACACGAAAATTTCATTTTGTCATATTCTCAATATTGGAGACCGCCTTGGCCCACCCAAGAACTAGTGCTTGTTTATGACACCCACTCCACCCATATTCAATGCACAAGTTGGATTTCTCCTCCAATTTCATTGTTCATTGGAGTTAGAAATTTTCCACATTGTTAGAAACTTTGGTTTCTTCTATACATGGCAACCATGCCTCGCAAGAAATCAAGATTCTAGGTATTTTGTTCATTACCTTATCATTTAGTTTTATGGAATATTAAAATTAAATCTTCTTTCAATTGTACTTTTTTCCAAAAAACCAAATTATAACAACACGGTGAGTGTCATCTATTAATATCACATTGGATTGGATACATCGGTGCTCTGTATTTTAACACAAGATGAATTCACAACACACACCCTTAAAAAATTGACGCATTGGGAACAATGTGTTTTAAAAATCCCAAATGCACTGAGTTGCAGTGCATGAGAATAAAAATATAATGCATCTCTTGAACTCAAACATAAATAAATTATTAAAAATTCACGGTGTGATCTAAATAACTTCACACACCATTTTCGGTGCCTTACTAGAAACATGACACACCATTCACATTTTCTGAACCCATATGCAGACTACCATTCAACAAAAAAACTAACACATACATAGTGTTATTTAAAAATTCAAACGCATCGTTGATGGTGTGTTAATATGACTAATGTGCACCATAGAGGTATTTTGAAAACACATGAATAAATATTAGCACCCAATCCATAAAAATACTTTTACATCATACCTTGTGATTTGTTTTTATACAAAGGCACTAGTGTATACTAATATATAAAGCACAAAATTATCTATATTTGAAAAATGTTTCATTTAATTGGTGCCCTTCAAATATTTGCACACACTGGAAATAATGTGTCTTGTGTTTGTAGCACAAAAAATATTATATTGTAAATTTATATTTTAACTATTCGCTTTAAATATTCTCCCACACCAGTTTCGGTGCATGTTTTTCTGTAGGCACGAAGTTCCATATTTAAATTTATTTAAATATTTAAGCGATGCACTTTAAATATTGTCAAGCTTCAAGGCCAATGCATGTTTGGTTTTCTAGCACCAATGAAAGTTCTATTAGATAGAATAAGCATTGGTCATAGTGTGTTATTGTTTTATCGGTGCATCGATACACTTCGAATTTTTTTTTGGTGAAAAAAAAATTCCTTCTTTTGATAAATGTAAATGAAGTTTAGTAAAATAAATTATGTTTTATTTACATATATATCTCTCTATAAATGTTTGTGATGAAATTTATGTGTTTAATTAGAAATAAGATCGATGAGGGCACAAACAAGAATGAAAATAGCTCCAGGACAAGCAAGCACAATGTTGTACACGAGTGGGAGATTAGAGAGAGGGAAAGGGATTTTATCCCTCGACCTATCACCCCACAGACCAGACAACTCCTACTTTAGGTTGGCCTCCAAAACTATTATGAGGAGGATACGTCGTCGAGGGTTCATTCACAGCCGCTGATGTAGTTGATGTATCATTGGGATTTGTGACGACATAGTTTTAGGGTGGGTCCTAATTTATGGTTCCAACCCACATAAGAGGACATCTATTTCATTATAGGATTATCAAGGAGAGGACAGGATTCACCCTCATTTTCCTTTTGTGTCACCTAGAGTTGTAGCATCCAATCCATATGACATCTCTATTGAGATATGTTAGCAAGGATGCCACTACTGCTAGTGACTTCTGGGTAGCTGGTGGCCAGCTCCAGATATATTCCTTTTGCATAGAGGAGGTTAAGCGCCTCTTTATTTTGGTCATGATAGTTACCATATCACAATTGATAAGAAACACATTAGTTTCCCATTATTATATCATGTTGATTCTTTACTACAAAAAGCTAGATGCATCAAGTGGTCTTCCATTTTTTTTGGCAGTTTTGTTTTTGTTTGGATTGTCGTCGTGCTATGTTCGATGGTAGAAAATTATTCTAGTTTTCTTCAGAGTTGTTTTTATTATTTTTTTGAGAGGTTTCTAGTCACTCATCCCTCATTGCATAACCAACCTCCTAGTGGATGATAAAACCTTAGATATGGTACCAATAGAGGATGATAAAACCTTAGATATGGTACCATACCCATACGTAGGGTTTGATTAGCAAGGATGTTACAACATCTTATTTCCCCCAAATGATCCACAAGTTGATAGAGGTAATAATTAGCTTTATGTTTTTACTAATCTAGTTTCATATTATTGTCCACTTTAATGCGTATGTAATTTGATGTAATTTAATTAAATTATCCAGTTACTATTTTCTATAATTTTGTAGATAAGGACAATTATGTTGGGGAGAAGCTTCCCTAACCTAATGAGCACATGGAAAGGGAATATCTAGAGGAGTTTCCAAAATTACAGAGACATGATATACGATGTATGACCTATATTAGATTCCACCAGGATATGGCAGATTGAGTGTTTGGGTTGTTAGATAAACAAGGGATGCACTATGTTTAGGTCACTGAGATTATGAGAGACCCAGATATTTCTCATATTTGAGGATCCTCCCACATGATATGGGATCACTTATGTGTCATATTATGGTTGTGACCAAGCTACTAGAGATGTGGAATATATAGGGGAGAACTACTTCTGATTCATCTAATGAGGTTGATGATTCTCCACCATCACCACCTCCTCCTCCTCCTTCTCCTTCTCCATAGGTTGATTGATAATCCTCTTCTCCTCCATAGGATGACCAACATGCTATCCTCCTCTAAATTTCAGCTGAACACCCTATCCTACTCACCTATTCGACACACCATAGGTTGATCGACCACCCTCTCCTCCTCACCTAGTTGACCCACGACATGTCATTTGAATACACTCTCCTACTCACCCAGTTGACCCACCACAAGTCGACCTACCACCCTCTTCTCCTCACCTAGTCATCCAACAATAATCTCATTAACACCCACTTGAGCCACTACCCTCTCATCCTCACCTAGTAGTCGCCACACCACCAGGCTAGTACATCTCAACACATTACTCTTTTGGATATGATGAGTATCTTGGGTTATACTGATCATTAGGGAGATACATTTCAACTTATTTTTTCTACATTTGTACATGATAGAGGTGTTGATGCTCCTGGTTCTACTGGAGGAGGTCGTTAATTCCTACTCAATTTCTAAGGCTCAATTATTAAATATTTAGAGATTAATATTTCTTGTATGATGATATTGTTGGTAAATGTGTGAAATGTTGCATATATGGGGATGATGAATAAAATATAAGTCATGAATTTCACTCTAGAGTAATTTCAAGGTGGATATTCAGTAATTAAATGTAGTTGAGGGTGAATTGAGAAAGTGGAAACACAAAAGAAGTGTGTGAGGTGCAATTTAGACAAGTCTTACACATTCATGGAGGAAGAAAATGTATTGAGCTTATAAAGAATTCCGTAGTTCAAACATAATGCAAATCTTTCTTGATAATTGCATAAAAATGGGATCCTAGACATCCATATATCTATATAGAAACAAAAACCATGAGTTACTATTTAATAGATGAACATCAAGGGATGGACAGAGGTCATGACATGGAATATCTATTCCAATAATCATAGCTAGCATATTTATATAAATCCTATAAACATGGTGCAAAGTTTGCTGCATAGATAATTTATTATCTCAAGAAAATTTACATGAACAAAGAAGATGTGTGGAATTCACTGTAGAAATACAAATTACAAGGATAACACAAAGTTAATACACATCCAAATCTTAATTTCAAAATATAATTCCTTGTATACATATTCCATATCCCCTAAATTAATTCAGTAGCTATTTAAGAGATCATCTCGAAAATTCTCCATCCTTTGCTTCTTCTTTGAATTATCCTTGTATAGGAGGGAGTCCTTGTTACCATATTTTGTTTTCCTAACTAATTACCAACTATCCTTTCTCTTTTTTCTCAATCCCATTATATTAGGAATGCTTCCCTTTAACTTCTCCAATTGCATTTGGTTTCGTTTTAGCTGAGTCGAGCCCTTTTTAGTGGAACTTTTCTCAGTTCTATTTATAGCTAATTGGATAGTTGTCTGTGTAGTTGTTTTCTCTACTTGATTCCATATTGTCTTTCAAGATGACTTCCTTGCTAAAGTATTTTGCATTGTAAGGGGTATTGAAATTCTATGATATTTATAGATTTGTTACCATTTATTTCTCATGGTATGATTATGGGTCATCATGGAGTCTAAATCCAAATGATCATTTGTAAGATTTTCATAAGAAATGTGTGGAAAAATATTAAAAATATTTGTTAGGCTAGTCCACAATTCAAGCTCCCTAGTTAACTGATCAACCACTACAATCCCCTTTAAATGACCATCCAAGTCTTCAATTTTCTTTCTTCATTCTTCTTTGATTTAGCATTTTCTAATAGCCTATCTTACTGTACAAGTCTCCATTTTCATCCCACAAGTGTGGCATCCATTTGATAGTTTCATATTTAAATAAGATTTTGAAAAATCCAATTTCTGATACCAAACTATTTATCCTGTTTTGAGCTCTGATCATCAGAGGTTTTTTTCTTATCACTTGGTTGTCCTAGTTAACTAGATATTTCCTCTTGGTGACACCCAAGTATACCAATTTCCATTTGGTCTATTTGTTTAATAAATTCACCCCATCACTTGCTATCTCTGGATTGGATTTAATCTCATCCTTTGTTCTTTTTATTTTAGCAATAGTAGTGGTGGCCAGTTCCAACTCATCTTGTATTAGTTCAAAATGATCTGAGTGTTGGATAAATTCTTATGCTATTTTATCCCATAGTACCTTTTTATCTCCTTTTAAGGGGCCATTCCCTAACAAAATTTGTTTTGATTGATGAACCTTGTAATTTTAGATCATCTCTCTCATCCTCGAAATGGTCAATTAGCTCCTCATTCTCGTTTACATCATTTTCAAGCTACCTTGTCTACTTCGGTCGAGCATTTTCCTCCATATTTTTAGTTTCTTGGTATGTTGGAGCCTCCTCTATCTTCTCTGTTGACTGAGGAATTTATTGAGTTGATGTGTATGCTGGTTGAGGAATTGTTTGAGGAAATAGAGATGTCTTGTCTAAATTCATTACTGAGATATTTAACTCTAAATCATCCACTTTTTTCATGTACTCCTCTATTTATGATTTAGAGTACAACATATTTTGATTTATTCTATCTTTATCCTCTTGCAATTTCACCAGATCTAGAGTTTGGACATGTTCTATATCAAATACATGTATCTTCTTCTTCAAAACTGCAATTTCGTTATCTTTGTATTGTAGGAGGGATTTTGCATGAGCGGTATGTACTAGATTAACCCCTAGTGCAACAATTTTACTTTCCAACCCCTTGTGTCTAGGCTCAACTACAAAAACTCCTACTATAGAAGGAAAATCCTTGGTGGAACAACACCATGCTGGAGGGAATATACTATGGGCATGAACCTGTTCCTAAAAGGCTAAAAATTATGATTACCTAGATACCTTAGGACAAGCAAGCAATTAATTTCTTTCTTGATATTTGGCATTCAACACCAAATCCTTGAAGTGTGCATAATTTTGGTAGAGGAAAAAAAAACATACGAGGGATATGTAAAACATTCAAAAGCATGGAAGTATACGAGCTAAGCATGGAATACCTCTTCCAAGTACTGACATAGGTCAAATATGAGGGGCGTAACCCCTATTGCTAGGGCTGCATTCAGCTAGGAAAACATGAATAATTTAATGTATGGACTTATCATGATCACAACCAAGTATGATGCACATCAAAGTTAGGTCTTTCCTTGAGTTTTCTAAGAATGCAGAGGTTGAATAAGGACGCGAGCCTATTGGGACTGGAACGACTTCTTTCAATTGTTGATCCAGCATGATATTGTTGGGCCATGCAATGGTCCTTATTTTACACTATATTTTCCCTAGTTTTAATCCTTTCTTGTGTTCCCATGACCTTGTATAATTCTTATTAATCCATTTTTATGCTTATTTGTGGGATTTATACCTAGGGTGGTTTCCATTTGCATCTCCTTAGTATTCCATGTGAATTATGATTAAACATTGGAAAAATTAGTAACATATTTTGCACTAATATTTGAAACATGGATGAGTTTGATGATTTTTGCAGAACCAACTCCAGGAAAATTGTTGTTACTCCAGGATATTTTCCGCAACTCATATTATTGAAGATCAACAAAAGTTGATACTTGAAATTTTCATATGCAGAAATATTAAGTCATCAATATTGTTGTTACTCTTGTTGTTACTGTTGCTACTACTCCATGAATCCACCTTGGAGAAACATATTCATTATGGGTGATGGTTTTTTATAAATCCATTATTTCTATCATTCTTATATGTCTCAAATTATGATGTAAATTATTAGAATATAAAAGGGACAAGTTGGTGGTGGATGAGAGTGCATATTTGGTTTATTTACAAAAAATTGAAGACCTCCATGTAATATATTATAGACCCAACAAATTAAATTCTATTTTGAGTCACTTAGGATGAGTTGTGGACATGTTATGATGACTCACATCTCTAAATTCGAATTTGGTTTCAAAGGAATCCTAAATAACATGAAGGTTAGCAAAGGATTTGGGATTAGATTTGAGTTGATTTTGAGATCCTAAGTATTAGTGATTTGGTGAGGATATTTTGGATCTTCATTTATTATTTGTTATGGAAAATTTATGTATAAATAAGAGTTTATTCTCCATTCCAAGGAGAGGACTCTTAGAGAAACAGGTCCAATTTGTGGTGGAATAAGAATTATATATTTCTTTTAATCTCTTTTGTAATTTAGATCATATTTCTTTAATTTCTCTTTTGGTAATGTAGATTATAGTTCTTTCATTTTCGTAAATTGTAATTAGAATAATTTTTTCTTACTGCATAGCATAGAATGTATTTTACTTTGATTTATTTATTTTTGTAGATTTATTTTTAATCTGGTTTCTTTATTTATGCAAGTGTGTTAGATTTTTAGATTAACATGGTTGCAACCATTGTGTACAAGTGTGAGTGTGAATTACTTTCCGCAAGTGTGATTTACATTATCGCAAGTGTGATTTATTTTTCTGCAAGTGTGAGTGTGTTTCAATTATGTAAGAGTGGATGTGAATTTATTATTCCATACAATGTGAATTACTTTTAGTATTTATTTTCTGCAATTTACTTTTTATGTTGTGTGATTTACTTTGTTGCAACACATAATATATGGCCAATGTTAGTGAGGAAATTGTGGCCTACATAGAATTTGCACGATAACCTTGAAATAAACAGATGTTACCCTGGATTGATAATTTATGTTGTGAATTGATTGTTTTAATAAGAAATTGATCCACCCAACAATTATTATTCTTTGAAATATTTGGGACCTGGTAAGATGTGCGTACGAATTCATAGGATTGCAAAGTTGGTAAATTTGGGAAGCACAAAATTTTGTCAAGGGTGTCTCTGGATATGATGCATACTGGGGTTGACATGTCAAGGAATAAGATAACCCAATTATCAAGGGAATGGATGGTCACACACCAGGTCACAAATTCTGGGTAGTGCATAATTTGCAAGCATACTACATGGGCCAAAATGGTCTCCCATAGGTGGCAGGGACCCTGACTTGCAGAATAATTGGATTTTGCTTCCATGATGGTACGACAAAGATCAAAGGATGAAATGAAGGTGTCAAAAGAATCTATTCGATGACCTTATAGGTTCTCATCATAGGATCTCTTTAGGGGGATTTTCTTTTGAGGAAGATGCCATAGGTTAAAATTACTATTTAGGGTAAAAGTAAATACAGAGGTGGGGGTTAAACAACAACAAACAGGACAAACTTTGTGCTAGGAGTCTATGCTTTGTTTGTAGAGATTTGGTCAGGTGATTTCCTCTTTGGTAGAGCATAATAAGACATTTTTTGAATGTTTGTTGCTTTATGAATTTGAAGTTTGAAATTGGCCAAGTGGCGTGAATCCATTGGGTGATTTTTTGGATAACATTAACTGACATTTTTCTAAACCCACCTGACACATGTCAGTGTCTAGTTGGACCACATGGGTTCCAACTCCCCTTCCTCTTTCTGCTATGGAGGCCATCCTATCAGCTTGTGTGGGCATAGGTGGATTCTACTCTTTGGTGGGCCAGCCGATAATGACTTTGATCAAAAGTGGTTTCATAAATTCATTCTTGGAGTTGTTGTTAATCATATTATGCCACATAGATTAATGGTTTTGTGCCAATGGCTCAGTGGGTATTTTTAACCTTTTGTGCATCTTTGTGATGTATTATCTCCCTAGGCCATAGATTTGACTGATCACAAGTTGATCTGCTCATTGAGGGTCTTAGAACCTTTATGCTTGAGCACATGGTTCTTGCTCCTAATCCCATAGTTCTCTTCTAGGTTAGCATTTGGGTGCTATTTATTAGCACCTGGTATTCAACCCATGGTCCCCAAAATCAACCCCTTTTCTTTTCAGGTTCCTCCTTTTATCTCTTTTACCATGGTTTTGAGCTCTTAAGAGTTTCTCAAAAATATGATTAGACCCTTATCGATATCTAACATTTTCTTTGTTCAAATTTTCAGGACATTGATCATTTTTTGATCTTGGAACATCTGGAGTTCTAATAGAGGTTTTGATGCATTTGGATCTACTAGATGAGGTATTGATGCCTCTGAATATGATGGTGGAACTACTAGCTCATAGAAGTTACTTATCACATGTACATATATAAATTTTATATTTTTCTAGATATGTATATTTGTCATATATTATGATTTTCATATTATTGTTATATATTACTGTTATTATTTTTATTGTTATATATGATTTTCATCTTAGTTTATGTTGATGTTGATGCGTATGATCATGTTGCAATTATCATTCATGTATATTTATGCCATTTCATGTTATGTTGAGGTTGTTTGATATATAAAATGTATTATGTGTCAATGATCTAAATTGGAGATGCAATGTAATGTTTGATTGTAGTTGAAGATAATTTATTGTCATTTTTTTGCAGCAATTATTTAATTTGATTATATGATAACTATCTGTTTTTTTTATTTGAGTTATTTAAATGGCTAACTAGTGAAGGTATGATTTTACAATGTTAATGGTTTATTTCAACAAAAAATAATTTTTTATTTAAAATAGCCTAAAATTTATGGTACTAAATTTTATATAATTTTTAAATCATAATTTATTTTAGGTTCAATGTGGCTTAAACTAATGTATTTTTAAAGGTTGATTAAGTGTGAATTTAATGTTCACTCAAAATATTATATGGAACAATACTAACAAATTTCTTTAAAATGAGTTCAACGTTTTTGTGTCGTTATGTATTTTGCCTTTTTCTAAAAAATTGTTCTATTCATATAAAAAGAACATATGGGTTGAAAAATGAATAATTTGGTCATAGTCTTGTCATGGTAAAGCTACAAATAGTATGCATTATCTACATTTGATGCTATTATTATAAATCCACTCTTATATTAACAATATACACATAGGGGCATGTACTCCATGCTCTTTTGGCAGACATGCATTTTTAAATTTTGAATAAGATATGTTGTTGATTGTTTGATTACAATGTGACTAAAACATTAAAAAAATAGTAAAACCGATGTGCAGTGTCTTATGCCTGAATATTAGGTCTCTAGTCATAGTCATAAATCCTTCTTTGATTTACATAACAAAATAACCCATCAACCGATGGAGGCCAAACTGTGGCCACGGATACAATAGTGATATTTTTCATGTAATCATACGAAAAGAGCCTAGAAAGCAACTTAAAGAAAAAAATTAAAAAAGAAAATAGAACCAGTAGGAGGCCGAGACAGCTTCAGAGTCCTCATCAACAACAGACGAGGGGGGAACTTCCTGCAGGATGTGGTTGCCACCATGGAAATATTCATCAAAAATCAATTTAGGAAGCTTGATAAGAAGTGGATAAGACTTACAGATAGGCTCGTCATCTTCGCGGTCGCGCTTGTTGATCGGAGGAGTGATGGTCGTTGGACTAGAAAGTGGGTGTTCATCCTCGTTGTAGTAGTAGGAACCGAGCTCCTTTCCATTGAAAGTCCCCCAGTGGCACTTCTACTCCCCATTTCAGTGTTACTCACGGTGCAAAGCCTAGTGGCTAGGTGCTTCCAAGTAGATGTAGCATCCAACCTATTGAGTTGGGTGTCTAGTTCAATAAGATTGGTCTTAGCATAGAGTATTGAGCTATGAGTATACTTCCAATTACTTAACATTTCCTCCATCAAGGTACTCATCATGTTTTTTATAAGCTAGTAATGATTTATTTTTCCACTCCCTCTGCCCTTGTCCAAATTCTTAGTAACTAGGCGGGGTTCCCATTTGTCAATAAGGGATCTAACTGGCATGGAGATGCTAGTCTCATACCCTTCCTCCACCATCATACCCATACCACATTGGGAATGACTATGTCCACCACCACCACAACAAGGGGTTCCGCGTTTTCAAGACATGGCGAGATGAATATGCTGATGTAGGTGCCAACCTATCACACAGGTGAATGGAGCTGAGGGAGGCTGAAAAAAGACACCGCTATCTAGATCCAGGGCCAGAAAATGGTGATGCATGTGCAAGCTAGGAACTAGAATACTCGGTTGCGAGGAAACCCGAATGGGTAAACCAGAAGAAAGATGCAATAGATCACAACTAACAAGAACCAATAGCGGGAGAATGAATAATAGCCCATCCCCTTTCCCTTCCTTAAGCTCGAACACACACTCCATGTCTGAGTCCATGAGGAATGAGTTATAACTGCAGATACTGTGGGGTGGTCTTTCCATAGTCGAATGTGACGCTTTCAACCTCACAGGATGAGGTCATTAACTGCCCAAGACCTCTACCATCGCTAGACAAGACATCTTCCACCTCGTGATAAGGAGCCATTAAATGAAAGGTGGGAGGTAGTGAAGTCCTGACATCCATGGTGCCACATTCCTATCTCTTGTCTAGAGGCACTCTACACTTTCAGCTAGGCATGTGGACACCCGCATCCATGTGGAAGATATCCTTGGTGGATAGATCATGACACATGTGGGAAATATTGGTAATAGTAGTAGTGTCTAGATCACCTTCCATGAGGGGTAAGTGATTGAAGAACCCATCATTTTCTAAACAATATGTAAGATAATTGTATTTTTGTTTCACATGGTGGAAAGAGATGACTCTATTCTGGTTGACATGGCTTTCCAAATGGGAAATACCCTACTACAGTCTCCAGCTAGGTGAGAGCTTGGATGTTTGAGAGCCATGTAGGATTTTATAAGTTAGAGAAAGGATAATTTATGAATCCCCTTTAACAATCAAAGGAATAAATTATTTTCTGTTAGCGATGGAAATACCTTCAATCAGGCCCTCCATCTTAGCTGCATTATTATTGTCATGGACAATATTCCCAAAGAAATTCCACAGAATACCTCCAACACTATTTTGAATGGCTCCTTTAAACCCAACATTGCCAGGATTCCCTTTGGAGGCTCTGTCAAATTTGACTTTGTAGACACCTTTTGGAGGGGGGTACCAGATATCAGGGATTTCAATGCTTTCTTTAGGCCTTTTGGCTACCACAGGGGGGGAGGGGGGTGAGGTGTAAATTTTAGCTCCTCATAAGGAGCTGCTCAATGGGGGAAGTGCGGAATTCAACCATACTCCGCTCTTTAGAGAAAAGAGTTTCTTGAATATTTTTAGTGATAATGTGCCAGATGTCCTCGAGGGATTTTCTTTTTCCCACAAAAATTCTGAGATTCCTTTCCTTCCAAATGTTCCATATGATAAACCCAAGTGTGAGGTCCCATAGATGATTGAGGAGCATGCTTAGAAAGGATTATCATCCCACTGTTGTAAATTTTTAGTAATATTACCTCTGACCCTTTTGCATCTCCTGTTATTCTTTGCATCCATGTCCCACAATGCACTGGAAAAAGCACAAGATTCAAGTAGATGATCAGTGGTTTTAGAGTGATCATTACAAAACATGCAAGGAGAGGGCCCCTGGAAGACACGCTTTAGAAGATTATTCCAAGTGAGGATGGGCCTGTGTGAGAGAAACCATAGGAACATTGAAACCTTGGGCCAGAGGTTGGGATTCCAAATTTTCTTCTAGATGATGGGGGATTATGCCTCATACCTACGTGTTAGAAAAGAGTAAGCTTCCTTGACCGTGAAAGTACCATTGGTCCTATGTCCCCATATGATTATGTCAGGTCCTTGCTTTAAATGAATTTTCATTCTCTGAATATCCTACCAAATAGTACTGAAGTGCTCAGACTCTAGGGGATGAATACAATTTTTGGGCTCCTTCCAAAGGAAAAAAAGTAGAGGATATGTATCCTTTCCATTGATCTCTCACAAGCGTGTTTTTATTTCATTATAGGAAATATTGAATATTGTTGGAGGAGCTAGTCGGTGAGCCGACTAGTCAATTTAACCAACTAATCAGAGATTAGATCGGCCTCCAAAGGTTGTGTCAGTTGACCAAACCGACAAGTAGCTACTCATAACCGTTTTTGTAATCACATATAATAGGCTGTTGAGCCAGTTGAGAACTTGGTTCAATTTTGTATATGTATGGACCCTCATCTGATTCTATAATATAATCTATTATTTCATTACCCGTTCTTGTCTCTTGTCTCTGCATGTTTATATGATTCTTATGTGTATTATTGGTAACCTTATGTGATCTCTGAGATTACAACATTGGTTCCGTTGTTGGTAGTACATATATGGATGACATGACCATACGTAGATGGTATCAGAGCAAGAGATTAAGAATTAGTGGGAGCGTAAGATTGCAAATTACTTACAAAACTACGCAAGAAGAAACAGATTGACCATTGTTCAGGCGAAGGAGAAATTCTTCACCGAAACCCATGAGAATTTTGTAGAGTCGGTGCCTCAATTGTTGAAAAAACTTCTGGATGAAAAATCTGGAAGCAATTAAAGACCAAGATTTACTAGAGAAACTGATTTGAGGTGGATGAACAAACCTGTCGGAGTGGTTTGAAAAGATCACATACGAATTCTGCAAAGAACAAGTTGTGGAGGAAAGAGTCTTGTTTTAAAGTATCAAGAGAAGGTTTTATATGGACTTCACTGAGTAGTTTCTTTGCTCTTTACTGACCCTTTTCTTCAAATTCTTGATCGAGAAGGGAGTGGGCCATATCATAGAACCTCATCCATCACTAACCAAACCGCCACCAAATTCTAATTGGGCGAAGAAATAGAAGAAGTGGGAAAAATTCATTGTTGAAAGGGAGTGGGATTACTTCCTCAGCAAATAAACAAAACTATCCTAGCTTTCTAAAGCATCGGGTAGGCTATGGGGGGGTAGCTGGTAATGTGTCAGGGTAGAGTAAAAAGGATTCTAGCCTACTGATAAAAATACCATCACCATCAATGAAAATTCGACCTAAGAAGGAAATAAAATGAACAGTGACACACAAAGTTACGTCAGATTTGCAGAAGTTAGAAAGAGAGAAGAGGCAGAAAAGAAGCAAAGGAGAAGAGAGCAATCTAGAGCATTGCAAAAAGGAATGACCACTCGGGTGACAGAACATGGAATAAATCCGGTAGATTTGGGTCATGACTAATAGAAAGAAGGAATGGATGAAGAAGTATCACCCATGGAATAAGATTTGTCAATAGAGAAGTGAGAAGCTCTCCAACTAGAAATTCCCCAAGAGGTAAGACCTCTATCTCCGATAAATCCTATTACCAGAATACATGCCATTGTCGAAGAGGACCTATGACTAAGAGCTGGTGAGTTCAGTATATGGATCCGACTAGAAGATGAAGTAAATGATGATAATCATTTAGTAATTTGTCAAACGAAGGAAGGAAATTGGGTAACACTTCAGGCATACCATTCCAACTGAAGTATTCACTTACTCTACTTGACACATGAAGGAGCACCCCCCCTGCCAAACACAACTTTACAAGAAACAAAATAGTCGAATTTGCAAGCACACTAGTGCCGTTGGACATCGATAGAAGAAGTTGACTGAAACTAACTACTTATGGGAGAAGAAACAACAAACAAAATGACTGATGGGAACAAAAGTTTCATCAACAATAGCTGTGAACAAAGAGATACGCAGAGTATCCCACTACCCCCACCACCACCACACCCACTGCTGCCACCTCCCGGAGGAGACGTCGACATTGACATGGGTCACAACTCAGCACATATCCCCTTCTATGAGGGTGACGAAGACCCTAGATGACATTGGTTTGTCTGTGAATCAATATGGGAGGCCCATCAAGTTACAAGTGAAGAACGACAGATGGTGCAGTTCAACGGTGCTTTATGAAAAAATCACTAACTTGGTATATGACTTATATGGAGACAATACCCCAAGCATCCAAAGTTGACATTAAGGAACAATTCTTATCTTTCTTTAAAACACCAGATGCAAAGCATATGGCAGCAAAAAAGCTGAAGATGACATCTAAAAAACTAGCAGAGTCCATCCGGGACTATGATAAGATATGGAAGGACCTCTTAAGCCAACTAAACTATGTAATTGATGAACAATTATTAATTCAGTGGTTTCTTGCAGGCCTATCATAGAAAATACAATGGAATATAAGCTTGGAAACATTTAAAACATATGAAGATGCACTTACCAAATCCCTACAGGTAAAGATGGATGAGGATTTCCCAGCAATGCCATCGATACTTGGCCTAAAGAACAGCTAGAAATCATGCAGAAATATTTGAAAGAGATGAACCTCAAAAATCGGGATGTCTGGTGCACAAAGTGCTCCACGGCCGGACACACTAAAGATAATTGTCGACAAGACATTTGTTTTGTTCAAACACAATTCTTCTGCAGCATTTGCCAAGAACATGGAGAGCATACAACGAAAGATTGCCCATATAACATGAAGAATGGAAAATAATCTTAGTACACAATCTGTGAGGTAAAGAGTCACGCAACAGTCGACTGCCACTTGAACCTGAAGAATCGGCAAAACTATCAAGCGGTATACCAAACAAATGTAGTTGCACAGAATAATGATAACATTCCAAGGAGTAATGATAAAAATGAGCCGAATAGTCAAAGATATGAAGGTCATCAATACGAGCACCGGTTTGACAAGCGTTGTGGAGGATTTGGAGGTCAAGGATGATTTTCTAGAAATCGCAACAATCGACCATGACGACCCATCCAGTGCTTTACATGTTATAAAGAAGGACACCGCTATGCAGACTGTCCATACAAGGATAGAATTGACCTAAATTTTTGTACTAGCTGTGGTGTGGGAGATCACTCACTAGAGGATTGTCCCACCATACTTGACAAGATTAATAAAAAGAAAAATAGTAATGTCTTGTCACGTGTTCAAAAACATGATGTAATGCATACAAAGAGCCTACATATAGTAACTCGACAAGGGATGAAAATCAGAAATGATAATCCACATATAAGCAAAATTAAAGAAAAAAATGATTATTCTAACCCGACAAAGCAAAAAAAATTATATAACGATGCATCAAACATGTTTCAGGATTTTTCTAGATAGGAAGCAGTCAATGACAGATGACAAAACACACTTAAAGAACTATTCAATTTAGTACTGAATGATAAATCGGTGTCTCAATTCATTGACTTATTATATAATATGAAGCACAAAAATAATACAGATGAACAAAATAAAAATATATGCAGTTTGAATAAAAAATACAAGAGTGATGTTGACCCACTTCTCGATCTTGAAATTGAAGGATATCATGTTCTACAATTCATTCTTGACTTCGGTTCACAATTAAATATTATGACACAAGATACATGGGAACAGTTGGGTAAACCTCGACTAAACGAGTCAGGCATATACATCAAATTATCCGACCAAGGACTGATCGAACCCATTGGGGTATGGGGAAATGTTGATACAACGATAAAAGGCATATCGACTAAAATCGACTTCAAAATTATCGACCCTAAAGAAGGATCTAGCTCCTTCCCAGCCTTGGTAGGTCGACCATGGGGAAGAAAAATGAAAGCATCAATATCTTTAGACAAGGAAAGAATAAAATTAAAAGGGAATGGACAAAAAGTTTTATCCCCATTCATCCTTCCCAAGGAGAACCTTGGACCGAACCTATTAATGAAGAAGTCGAAATTCAAAAACTATATCAAATACACAATAATCAAGACTATACTGAACCTAGAATTTATGGTGAACTTCATCTAGGGAACCAGGACTTGGTCGGATATAAATCAGACGCATAATTATACGATTGGGAGATTGAAAATTACAAAACACAAGCAAGAGGTTGCTAGACCATTCAAGCTATCCATAAGAAACCAACTCGACAATGATTTTCTATATCGACCATTCCAAAAATATTTGAGAAAAAAATAAAGGAATACCCCTCATTAGCACCAATAAAAACAGATAATAAACAGAGTCTTCGATATAAAGAAAGAGAATCACCAGCTCTTCATGTAGAACAAGTCTCTAAGAACATAGGTGAACATGTCCAACTTCAAAGCCTGGTCGAAATGTTTACATGATAGGATTCTTAATGGTGGGACACCCATCAGTCAAGACTGCAAACGCGGAAAACAACTTCGGATTTCTTCGTAGAAATATTTGGAGGAAGGAAGCTAACAAAATAGGCACAAATACCTGTCTTCATCCAAGGAAAAGATCCATAAAATCATATAAGAATATGTGAAATAGAGCGGAGAAGACTTGGTTACAAAGATTAACGTATATGGCCACACCTATTTCCCTCGACACTAGATGACCTACCTGAAGGTGGGATAAAATGGAAGAAGCATGAGGCGAAACATTCTTATGGAATGAACATAGAGAAAATTTCATTAAGGACTTTAGCTTTATATTGGAAGACACAAAATTAGTCGAAGCTACAAAATAGATAAAAACATTTATACAACTGACTACTAACGAGTCAACACAAAATAGAAGCCGACCAAATGCAGCATGCTATAACATTCGATCCAACAAAATACAACAGTCGACAAGACTCCAATTAGAAAATGAACACACAGATGGGAAGAGCTTTCAATGGAATATCAATCACCCAAAAATGATTAAACCGGTTAAAATGATATTCAAAATTGAGTCAACCGACAAAAATAACACCGAACAAATGACAGCAACAGACTTTCCAGCAACATTTTCATAGTTCAAAGAAGGTAGTTGATAGATTAATGAAAGTAAAGCACTAGAATGGATGGATACAAAAGTGAAAACTAAAGAAATTGACATTTCTAACGATAATAGACCAAAAATGGAAAGAATTGGCAACTATTGTAGCAAAGAACAAACCACAGAGATCGTCGACTTATTAAAATAATTTCAAGATGTATTTGCATGAGACTACAAAGAATTAAAAGGATTAGTATCAGAAATGGGTGAGATGAAGATAGACATCAAACCTAATGCCTGACATATCAAGAAAAGACCTTATAAGTTGGCACATAAATATAAGGAAATAGTAAAAAAGGAGATCGACAATATGCTTACAGCAGGAATAATTTACCCCATTGACTAGTCTGAATGGGCAAGCCTAATGGTTGTCCAACTAGAAAAGCACGACCCGACAAAACTACAAATGTATGTCGATTTTTGTGAATTAAACAAGGTTACCTTAACAGATCCATTCCCGACTCCATACGTTGATGAAATCCTAAACGAAGTCATAGGACATGAATGCTATTCATTTATAAATGGATTCTCAGGTTATAATCAGGTGCCAATAGCCAAAGAAAATCAGAAAAGGACAACCTTCGTATGTGAATTTGGTTCATTTTTCTACAGAGTCATGCCATTTGGTCTCAAAAATGCACCTGCAATGTTTTCAAGGATAGTTATCAAGACATTTCAAGAATACATCTACAAGACAATGGAAATATACTTCGATGACTGGATGATCTATTCTATGCTGAAACAACACTATAAATGATTAAGGCTTATGCTGGAACGTTGCTGATAGATTCAGTTATCTCTCAATATAAAGAAATGCATATTATTAACCCCTATAGGAATCCTATTAGGGAATAATGTATGCAAGGAAGGTATCAAAGTCGACTTTGCAAAGATAAAAATTATCCTCGACTTAAAACCACCAGTGAACCCAAAACATGTCAGAGTACTGTTAGAACATATAAGGTACTATTGAAAATTCATTCGGCACTACTCTGATATGACATACCCTCTGGAATAATTGTTAAGAGAAGATCAAGAGTTTAACTGGATAGAAGAATGTGATACGCCCTTGGACACATTAAAAAGAAAATTAGTCGAAGCACCCATTCTTTGATTCTTGAACTGGTCAATCAAATTTCATGTGCACATTGATGCCTCAGGCTTAGCAAAAGGAGAAATCTTGACGCAACCTGGTAAAGATGGCATGGATTACCCAATCATATACAGTAGTAGAAAATTAAACAAAGATGAATGCAACTACTCCATGATAGAAAGGGAGGCATTACGTATGGTCTTCGCTCTTCAAAAGTATAGACACTACCTACTAGCTAACCCCTTCATATTCTATATAGATCATTAAGCATTAAAATACCTTGTCAATAAACCTTTGCACCATGGGAGAATCTATCGTTGGCTATTGATATTTCAAGAATTTGAATTCGAAGTCATTTTTCAACCAGGAAAGCTAAAGGTTGGGCTCGACCACTTGTCAAGAATTGAAATGGGGGAGGAGTCAAAGATGACCTACCAAATGCACACTTATTCCGAATAAAATATGTTCCTATAGAATTAGAGGAAATAACGAAATTTCTTGAGAATGGTCAAGCACCAGAAGGAATGAACACTAAGAAAAAAAATTAGCCATGAAAGCAGCCCCATACACCTTAATCAACATATTCCTATACAAAATAGGGTTGGACTAAGTACTCCATCAATGTGTTTTAGAACATGAACAGGAAAATACTATGCATGAAGCACACTATGGACCAGCAGGAGGACACTTTCAGTTGGATACAACTGCAAAGAAAATCCAACAATCAGGACTATGGTGGCCGACGCTATACAAAGGATGTAAAAGGTTTGTGAGAAAATGTGATCCCTGCCAACATCTAGGTCGACCACTACCTAGTACAGAAATGCCTTTAATATCAGTAAACCCAAGTCTGACATTCGAAATCTGGGCTATCGACTTTATAGGTTCATTTCCAGTCACAACAAAAAAAACAGGCGTAAGGTATATCATAACAACAGTTGAATATGTCACTAAATGGGTAGAAGCAGAACCTGTTGACACCTGTTCTAGTGAGGTAGCTACTAAATTCATATATGAAAACATTATCACTAGGTTTGGCTATCCTATAACCTTAATCCGTGACCAAGGCTCACACTTCATCAATAAAACAATTACATCATTGATAGAATAGTTCAAAATTGACCATCAACGAAGCATAACTTATCATCCTCAGTCGAATGGAGCGATAGAAGCATTCAACAAAACAATGACAAGAGGTCTAACAAAAATATGAAATACTGACAAAAATTACTGGCATGAGAAATCCCTATGGTATTATGGGCATACATAACAACATATAAACGATCGACCGACCAAACACCCTTTCAACTAGTCTACGACCAAGAAGTAGTCGTTCCTTTACATTTTCGACAGCAGACACCGGTAATAGCCAGCATCTTACATATCAATGTCTAAGAAGAAAGAAAAAAGAAACTAATGCAATTATACAAACTAGAAGAACAATGAATGCTTGCTATATAACACCAATAAATTCAGAAGCAACAATAGAAGGCTTGGCATGACCAAAACATCAAAAACAAGAATTTGTCAGTCGGAGACCTTGCAATAATATACAATAGTCGGGTGAAAGGAAAATAAAAAAAATGCACATAGAATGGATGGGACCTTATATTATCGAAGAAAGAAATTCCAATAGATCAGTTTGAATGAGAACATTACAGGGCACAATATTTTCGAAGCTACTAAATGGTGCCTGACTAAAATGGTACCATAACTAAAAAATGGAAAAAAAAGAAAGAATAAGAAAAAAGGTTTTATAATTGTTACAAAAATCTATAAAAAGCAAAAACCTAAAAATCCAAAAAGAATTAAGGAAAATCAAAATGAAATTCGACAGCCATAGTAGACCAATCAACAATAATCAACATTTTTACCATAAACATACCACAGATCGACCATACCTTCATCATCGACAAGAGGGTCAAAACGTCAAATCAACCCATCATGACTAGAGTTAGAGGGAGAGTCGAAACCAAAACGTATTAAATCAGTCTTCATTAGAGTGTCCTTTACCATAAAATATACCATTAATAGCACCATCGACAAGGTCACCATCCTCTCTACTTATAAATACGTTATGCTAGTCGAAAATCACATACTATTTCATCAAGATCTAGAGCGACAGAATTACCAAAACCCCTTGAGAAAATCAACTACCAAGAGAGCCGAATAGACAACCGACAAAATGGCCCAAAAACAAGCCAGAGCCATGAAATCCAAAGTAAAAGAGTTGGAATTCACTATAAGTCCACTAGTGAAACGATTAAGAAACATTAAAAACGTGAAAGTGAAGGAAGTTGCATGGGCAAAATAATGGGCAAAAATCAAAGAATGGGGTTACTGGGGTAAGTAAAAAATGACAGAGGAAGCAAAAAAGGTAAATCATAGCACCATTATGAACTTTCTGAATGCACCTCTCATGGAAAGTTTTGGAGGAACGAAGGAAACTATTGTTAGATTCATAATCAATCGGTACCACAATGGGAAGTTCTACTTCGACACACCGATGGAAATATCAGCCGAGACTATTTTACAAACTCACTGGACTATCCATCAAAGGAAACCCTATTCTTTTAGGCATCAAGGAAGGATTAGTTGAAAGAATAATGAGAACACTGAATGGGAAAACCTCAAAGGGGTTAATAATTGGGAAAGTCTAAGCCACCACGCCCAAAATAGTGGCTAAAATTGTTTCCACCGGCCTGACTGTCATAGGACGCGGCTATGAATTGAATCTCAACATGTTGGAAGCAGTTGACTGCATAGAAAGCATAGGAAAGATATACCGTTGGGTCTAATACATGGCCGACATACTCAAATCCATCTGCGAGAAGTGCTAAGAATCAGGTGCAATAATCAGGTTCCCATCACTCTTAATATGGATAGCTATGTACCACCTATGTCTAGTCAGTCATAAACACTTCTTAAAGCCAACCAGGTTTCATATGTGACGTTTTAATCCATTTTCAATGGCTAGAACCCCATTAGAACATGAAGAAGGCAAAGTGTTCCTCGAACACTAGTTTCAAAATCCAAAAGTTTGAATAGCCAGATGGAGGGCGCCTCAAAACATTCGAATATGTCTTCTTCCTACAGCACATATCCAACTAGAAATAGACCACACAATAGTATGGCATCAATAAGGGTCTACAACAAAGGAAAATCCACTCGACTACTATCCAACAGTCGAGGATATATTCACAGAGTTGTTCAGGAAGTCCAAAACTGAAATCACCATACCAGAGGCCGCAAAAGAAAGTAATCAAGTCATTATCAAGCCATTGACCAACCAGGAGAAGGAGGAAGAATATGAAGTCAACCTTCATATTAGTACTTTCACCTCAGGGGACACTCCGACGGAGGATAAAAAACCCCTTCAAATTGAAAATGCACCGACTGAACAGCAGGCGGTCACATCGACAGAACAAAAAATTATCATACCAAATCAACAACAGGAGAAACGAGAAGAACATATAGAGGAAGATATTCAATCATACAATCCAAAGTATGCTATGACAAAATAAAATTTGAGGAAAATAGCTAAGGAAATATCAACCTCAAGGAAAAAGAAAGGAACTCATGGAAAAGGGAAGAGGAGGCGCAAACTCATCTTATCATAGGAGTCAGAAGACGAGGAAGAACTATTGGCTACTGTTGCCGACATCTTGGAGGATGCTACAATAAACAAGGTATCTGTCGAGACCTAATTCAAGTAGTTTGTTGAATCAAAAGAAAAACAAGGCAGGCTTAAGAAGGAAAGAACTGCTACCCCGCCCTTAATAGATCATATCGATTTAACACGGGACTCACCAAGACCTTCTTTTACTAGAATAACACCAGAGTCAACCATGGCCATATCACCAAGCTACAATGAGATAATCCCTAGAACCATTAAGGAAAAAATTGATAAAGATGTTGAACTTCAACGATTTATCAATAATTTTCCAAATCTATTCCTTAAAGCCCAGTAGATCAACACCACCCATAAACTTGTTGAGTCAAGCCCTGCCCAAAAAAGCCTCATTCAGCAAACTAACCAAGTTTCATCACCACCATCAGTCATAGGACTTATCAAATCATCATATATTTGCAACCCTGACCCGACATCCACCATAGTCGCAACCCACATTTCATCATTTACACCAACCTTCCAAAACCTTCTAGTCAATGAGACAGAGAGGGGACTACTTGCCCTCGACGGTAATTAGGCAACATTATATGCCGAAATCGACAACCTCATGGAAGATGAAGGAATCGACAATCCTGTCGACCTTCAAATAGAAGTCGAAGACTCCATGCCAACAAATATTCTGACCACCCCTCTGATTTGAGAGCATTCATTGTCACCACCACCACCAGGACTAGAGTCTCATCACAATCCAGAACCACCATCTTCACAACCATTAGAAGCACAAACAATCACAAACCCTACCCTAGAAACCCAACAAGATAATACTACCACAACAAAAGTTCACTCAACTTAGAATCCACCAACTGAAGAACACCAAACACCATAGCATCAACCAACATCAGTACCGATAGGATCAGAAGTGGTCCATAAGTCTAATCATATGAGCAAGAGAAAAGAGAAAAAGAAAAAAGAAGAACAACAGAAACAACAAACACTGAAAACTATCCACCTTCATCAACTGGGATTGACTTTTGCAGTCAAAACACCAAAGCTAAGAGATGGAGATTTGAATCGAATCCTGAAAGCACTCACCAAAAAAGCATCAACATGAAATCAAACAAGACAAGAAAGAATTGAAAAAATGAAAACAGAACAAGTCGAATTCATGACTAACTGCAGGACTTTGACACAAACAGTGATACCAGGGATGACTGAGACCGACACCAAAAAACTATTGTAAAGAGCATACCAATTATTTGAAAGTGTCATGTTGAACCTACAGACACAGCTATAGATTAAGAGAAACAAGCAAAAGGAAGAAACGTCTGTGCTACTAAGGAAACAATACACAACATTTTTCGAGGCACACAAGGTACTACAGGACCACTTGGAAGAGTCTGTCACCACGGAAGAAGTCCTACAGAGTTGGTATACCTACTATGGATAAGTATTCCAGTATACTCGACAGACTCATGAGAACATCCAAAACTTAGAAAAACAACAAGGTCTAGATGACACCATGAAAAGTACAATCCATGACCTAATCATAGTAGAAACAACAAAGCTAGAAAATATAGAAAAAAAAGCGCATCAATGGACGAACCAAGCACTCCCAAGCATCAACACACTCGACAAGATCTTCCCACGGATGAAAATATTGTTAGATACAACAGATGAAAAGGCTCAGTTGCTGGGACCTGACTTGGAAAACATCACAAACTATTCCATTCAAGAGAATATGTCAACTTTGTCAATCCTCACAACCTTCACCATTGATATAAAAAATGCTCTACGCAGTTGGGCAGAGTTTCAACACCAACTGGCCATCAAGGCAGAAGCTATTGTAGAAGTATGTGTTTAGAAACAGACATCCATTCATTTACACAGCCCATGAGGACAAAGCAAATGCAGTAACTATTTCAGACAACAAATTTTTGAGTACCTCCCCTGTTTCTTCAGGACAAAGAAATATTTTGTTCTTGGGGGAGATGTTGGAGGAGCTAGTCGGTGAGTCGATTAGTCGAGTTAACCGACTAATCAAAGATTAGGTCAGCCTCCAAAGTTCGTGTTGGTTGACTGAATCGACAAGTAGTTACTCATAACCATTTTTTTAATCATATATAATAGGCAGTTGAGCTAGTTGAGAATTTGGTTCAGTTTTGTATATGTATGGACCCTCATGTGATTCTATAATATAATCTGTTATTCCATTAACTATTCTTGTCTCTTGTCTCTGTATGTTTATATGATTCTTATGTGTATTATTGGTAACCTTATGTGATCTGTGAGATTACAACAAATATATGCCTAGGTATAGATATTTTTAAGACTTGGCAGTTGATGCCAAGAGTCATGCTAGAAAAGGGCATTGTTACCATCCCTGATTTCCCATAAGTTGTGATGATGAATGAAGGCTCTTTGATTATTGGTAGATTTCCATATCGAGGAGCTCGAAAGGTCCTGATAAAATTTGATCAAGTTGGGAGTGAGTTCAATTATAACCATATTTGTAGTTCCATAGTTTATCCCAGGGTGTGTCATTTTGAGAAATCCATTTCCACCAGATTTTGCTGTAAAGTGCATTGTTGTTGATCTATGTGTCCCAGATTTTGAGGCCTCCTTCCCACATTGGGAGACAAACCTGCTTCCAATTGACAAGGGCCCACTTGTTCCTATTCTTGTCACATCCCCATAGAAATAATCTCTTTAAATTTGTGATCTATTTTAATACCCATTTTGGAGCATCCAGGACCGAGAAAAGGTATAAAGGAATTGATTGAAGGATTTCCTTGAGAAGAGTTAATATGTTGGCCAAGTTAAGAGATCATAATTTCCATGAGGTAATATGGGTTTCCAACTTATCCAAAAGTTCTTTCCAAGATGAATTCTTGATTGCAAAATTGAAGAGGGGGGAACCTAAGTACTTAGAGGATAGGGATGCAACTAAGAACCTCATAATTCTAGAGATATTATGTTGAGTGGTGATACTACTATTGAAGAAGAAGATTTGCAATTTTTCCAAGTTGATGGAGGTGCCAGAGGCCTCAGAGAAGAGATCCAAGATGGATTTAAAAGAATGGGCGTATTGGATAGATGGAAGACCAAAGAGGAGATTATCATCCACAAACTATTGATAAACAAGGGGAGCCACACCATGGAGAGAAAGCCCTCGTACGTAGTTAGTAGAGACGGTATACTAAAGCATTATTCTGAGGCCCTCTTCCATAAGAATTAATAGAAAGGGAGAGAGACGGTCACCATGATGAAGCCCACATGAATGGGAGAAAGTGGAGGAAGGCATTCTATTGTCTAGGATTGGAAATAAGGTAGAGGAGACTAAGGAGATGATCCATCTGGTTGAAGTATGGTAGAATCCAAAATCAAGGAGTGTTTTATTAGTAAACTACCAACTTAGCTTATCAAAGTATTTGGAGATATTGAGTTTTAGGAGCATGCCTGATGATTTAGATCACTTTAAGGAGTGAGTAATTTCATGGGCTAGGATAATTCCATCAAGGATTTTTCTGCATTCTACATAAACTGAATGCTCAGGAGAGATGCATAGAGGGAGAAGTGGTTTCAGGCGGTTGGAAACAACTTTGGAGATGATATTGTACGTAACATTACAAAGAGATATGGGTTGAAACTTACTCAGGTGGGAAGCTCTTGTTTCCTTTAGAATTAGAGTGATATAGGTTGCATCGAGAGTAGGAAGGACCCATTTATTCTGCCTTAATTCTTCAACTAACTACAAAACTTTTGATTTCAATAGATTGTAGCAGTGATGGAAGAAGTTTATGGTGAAGTCGTTAGGCCCTGGAGCGTTCTCTTTCACCATTTGGTTCACCATAGCTTCAACCTCCTACATGGTGATGGGTTGCATGAGGGAGGAATTGTGCTCAGCTGTAATTAAGGAAGCGATTTCCTGAGTTACATGAGCAATGGCCACCGCTCATGAGGGTAACAGTTCGGTGAGTAGATCTTTGTAGAAATGAGAGAGCTACTCTTCCATCTCTGCATGCTCCTCCAGAAACAGGACTTCATCTATATTGATATTGACTATTCTGTTACTCATCCTATGCTAGACCATGGATTTTTGGAAGAAATAAGTTTTTTGTTCTCCCTCTTTTAGCTAAGCAACTATGGATTTTTTATTCCACATAGTTTCTTCTTGTTCATAGTGTGTGTCCAGTCATGCTAAGACTTATTTTTCTTTTACTTTTAGCTCTTTCGTATAACCATGATTCATGATAACGTGCTACATACGTTAAAGTTCTTCTTGAATCACCTCTTTGTCCGTGAAGATATTTCCAAAATTACTATGATTCCACTGGAAAAGGTTTCCATGGAGAATATTTAACTTCTAATGCATGATAGCAATTCTAGACATACACTTGACCTTCATATTGGTCCACCAATCTTTAACGGTGTTGTTAAAAGAGGCATGTGAAATCCAAAACCTCTCAAAATTGAAAGGTATGTAAATGGGGATGCCTAAGATGTGCCAATAAAGGGAGATAGGCTAGTGATTCGATCTGGCCATGGCGAGGATAAGAGATTTTAGGACACCTCCAGAACTAAGGATACTATCTGAGGAAAGGAACCGGTCTAGGAATTTTGCAATTTGGTGAAATCCCTCTCTCTTATTATTATGGGTAAATAACAATGAGGAGGGATAAGTTCAACATGAGCACCATTGGAAAGGGTAGATTTGAAGGCCTGATCCTCATTGGAGAGATTTATCAAGCCTCCTTTATTTTCCTCAAGATTGAGGATCATGTTGAAGTTTCCATAGCTAATGGTGGGGGATTCAGGATGCTACTAAGTGAACCATTCCAGGCAATGAAGGAGTTGAAGCTTGAGACTGGAAGATTGAGGCCCATAAACATTCAAAATATGGTCGTGGATGTTTGTCCCTATAGTGTGGAAAAAAACATAGTTGGAGTGGGAAGTAGAGGAAAAGTTGATGAGAGAACCCAGAAGGGGATTCCAGATGATTGAAAAAACTCTAGAGGCCCCATTGGAATCAATGGAAATATTTTGACTTCCTTTCTAGAGCCTAGAGATGAGCATAAAAAGGGAATCGGTGGAGCACTTAGTTTCTTGGAGAAAGAGGATAAAAGGATTTTCTTGTTGCATTTTCCTTTTTAGCATCAACTAGATTATCTTCCTCGCTAGGAATGATAACATTTTTGTTCTACAAAACATATTTTGATCTCAGATCATGTCTTAGTATGAACCACCAATCCCTATCTAACACATATGGGTAAAAGAACACCTGGTTACAGTGTTTTGGGTAAACATAAGGTTCCTTGTTTTTATTGATGTATTTGTAACTTTGGAATGTATTCATCTATGTATCTTATGTCTTGTAACCTGATGTTTATTTTGGGATGTATCTATTACGTAATTGAGTCATGTTATCATGCCTCGATGTTCCGATCGAAGGATCTATTATGTAAACAAGTCATGTCAAGTCATTGTGGGTAACCCTCCGATTGTCTAAGGGTTAAAGTCCCCGTAGTTTCGAGGCACTAGGGTTATTAGACTCTCCTAGTAGAGGTCGGCCCTAGTAGGGTTTTAGTCATGCCAGGATTAGTATGAATAGAGAGCTATAGTATCTATTTAACACACAACTCATACACATTCAAGTGTAGTGCATAGTAGAGGAAGGAGAAGACACTGGGGCTAGATAAGAAGAAGGATACTACTGTCGAAGATCACTTACTATTTTGGGCTTTTCTATTTTGGTGCTGATTCTATCTCTGAGGAAGTTGTGGGGTTTTCTCCTTTATGGTTTCCCCGAGGAAAAGCACTGTGTTCATTGTCTCTTGTGTTTGATTGTTGTGCTTGTTATTCTCTCAGTTCAAGATCCTAATAATGCTAGCTTAATGTTGAAAAACTAACATGGTATCAGAGCTAACATGAGAAGAAGACATTGTGCAGCTGCGGGAACTAGGGATTCCTAGTTTGTGGATCTTCCTCCACATATTTTCAGAAAAAAGTAAGGTGGAATAAATATCCTCCATAGGGCACATCTTTCTGTCGAAGCAGAATCCAATTTTGAGGTTTTTCAGTTTTGGACCCGACACTACTACCGGAAATTAGGGCTTTTCACAGAAGAGGAATTTTTCAGTGAGCCCAGGCCTAGATTGATCTCCTCCCCAAAATCGAATTTAGAGATAAATTTCAAGGAATTTGGGTGGATAGAACTTCAAAAAAGAAAACCCTAATTTGCTCCTAATCCAGTACTGTAGGATTTCAGCTCCAAATCTAGATCCGACATCTTGAACTGGTAAGATATAAATCTTTTGTATTTCCATTTGAGGTTCTCAATTTAAGATGTCTCATCATACCAAGCTTGATGAAAATCTTGAGGGAGCTGATAACTTTCGAGCCTGGAAGTATAGGATCTCCCCGGTCCTGGAAGAAAATAAGTTGGACTCCTACATCCATGAGGAGGTTCCAGTTCTAGAGGGAGATGAGGCTAAGGCATTACATAAGAAGAATATGGTTATGGAAAAGAGGATCATTGCTGATTCTATCAAGGATAACCTTATCCCTCAAGTGTCCTCTCTCAAGACACCTAAAGCTATGTTTAATTCCCTAACCAAATTGTTTTAAGGGAAGAACATAAACCGAAAGATGACTCTGAGGAATCAATTGAAGAATGTGAAGATCTAGAATGCAGAGACCATCCAGTCTTACTTCACAAGGGTTTCTCAGATCAAGGAACAAGTGGAAGCAGTAGATGAAGAAGTGGAGAATGCAGAAATTGTGATGACCACCTTGAATGGTCTCCCCAGGACATGGCACTCTTTAATTCAAGGGATCTGTGCTAGAAAGAAGTTAGTCAAGTTCAGCAGACTGTGGGAAGAATGTTCTCAAGAAGAAGCTCAGATAGCAGCTTGAGAAGAGAAGATGGGAAGTGAAGATCAAGCTCTCACAGTACAATCCAAGAAACCCAGATCCAGCCATCACAGAAGTAAGTACTCTCATCATAGGAATAACTCTAAAAATCCTACAGATAGGTCTAAGTTCATTTACTATACATGTGATGAAAAAGGACACTTTGCTATAGATTGTCCTAAAAACAAAAGTAGCTCTCACAAGAAGAAGGGAAGCAAGAGAAGACATCATGGTCATGTTGCAGAGGATGATGAACCTTCATCGAAAAGAACCAAATATTAAAGTGAATATTCTTCAAGCGAGGATGAATATGTTTTGATCTCTGCTCTCATGGGAAACATTACTCATCGAAGCAATGATTGGATTATTGATAGTGGGGCCTCCAAACATATGACAGGATTCAAGGAATCCTTTGTGAGACTTTCAGAACATGAATCACCTCACAAGGTGAAGCTAGGAGATGACTACCAATATCCAATAAAAGGTAGTGGGGAATATTCCTATAAACTAGACTCTGGTAAGTCTCTAACAATGAAGGAAGTATTGTTTTTTCCAGCACTCAAGAAGAACCTTCTCTCCATATCTGCATTGGATGCAAAAGGAATGAGGGTTGCATTCATAGATTGTCAAGTCATCATGTGGCCAAGAGGAAAGACTATCGATGATGCAGTGGTGATTGGAGAACAAGAAGGAGGTATGTACAAATTGAAGGGCCATCCAGAACAAGTCTTGGTCCATCACACAGTAGAGCCAAGTGAACTTTGGCATAGAAGGCTTGTACATGTGCATTACAGAGCACTACCTCGTGCAAGCAAAGCTGTTGAAGGTCTTCCAGAAATGCAAGCAAAACATGATGGGGTTTGCAAAGGATGTGCGAAAGGAAAGAACACAAAGAAGACATTTCCAAGTAGTGAAAGCAAAACAAAAGGAATCTTGGAAATCATCCACTCCGATGTATGTGGTCCTATGTCATCAAGCTCACTAAGCAGATATGCATATTATGTTTCTTTTATTGATGATTTTTCTAGAAATACATGGGTTTACTTCATGAAGAATAAAGACAAAGTATTCAAAAAGTTCAAGGAATTCAAAGCCTTGATCGAGAATCACATTGAAAAGAAGATCAAGACCCTTCGATCAGACAATGGTGGAGAATTCACTTCGAATGAATTCAAAGAGCTATGAAAAGAATCACGGATTAAGAGGGAGTTGTCCACTCCTTATAATCCACAACAGAATGGGATTACAGAATGGAAGAACAGAACTATCATGGAAGTTGCAAGAGCTATGCTTCATGATCAAGATATTCCTATGAATCTTTGGGTGAAAGCTACTAGAACAGTTGTGTATGTACAGAACTGTACTCCACATAGAGTACTCAAGAACAAGACTCCTGAAGAAGTCTTCTCTGGCAAGAAACCAGAAGCCAGCCATCTTAGAATATTCGGTTGTCCTGTGTACATACACATTCCAAAAGAGAAGAGAACAAAATTAGATCCTTTAGGAAAGAAGGGTATATTTGTGGGATACTCTGAAAGCTCGAAGGCTTACATAATATATTTCCGAGGATACAAGAAAATTGACATCAGCAGGGATGTGACATTTGATGAAGACACAACTTACAAAAAATCCAGAAAGAGACCTGCTAAAGAACCTGAAGAAGCAGAAGCACCTAGAATTCATGATACAACCATGAATGAAGAAACTCAAGAAGAATATCAAGAATTTGAAGAACCATAAAGACCTATAGATCCACCTCTAGAGAAGAATCCTCATAAGAGGAAACCTGCTTGGGTACGAGAACTTATCCAAGGTGTGGAAAGATATGGGGCTCCAGAAGAGAATCACAGAGAAAGAAAGAGGACCAGATCCTGCTCTGGGTATGTAGCTTTGCTATGTGATTTCATTGATAAAGAACCTTCCAGTTATGAAGAAGTGGTAGAACGGAAAGAATGGAAGGATGCTATGATCGAAGAATATCAATCGATCATGAAGAATGATGTTTGGGATGTTGTCCCAAGACCAGAAGGGAAGTCAGTTGTAACTTCCAAATGGATCTACAAGATCAAGCATGCTACAGATGGTAGCATTGAAAAGTATAAGGCACGATTTGTGGCTCAGGGTTTCTGTCAGAAATAAGGAATAGATTATGAAGAAACCTTTGCACCTGTAGCCAGATACACTTCCATTAGATTAGTACTTTCTTTGGCTGCAGTGATGAAATGGAAGATACACTAGATGGATGTCAAGACTACTTTCTTGAATGGTATAGTGGAAGAGGAAGTGTATGTAGAACAACCACTCGGTTTTGAGACACATGACAGAGAGTCTCATGTATGCAGATTGAAGAAATCCCTATACCGTTTGAAACAGGCACCTAGGACTTGGTACGACAGGATTGACAGTTTTCTATCTAGTTTAGGCTTTACCAAGTAAAGCAGATTCCAACCTTTACTACAAGGTCGAGGATGGAAACCCAGTGATTCTTCTACTGTCTGCAGATGATCTATTTGTGACAGGTACAGATGGGTTGATTACTGATGCAAAGAGAAAGCTTGCTGCTGAGTTTGAAATGAAGGACTTGGGTATGATGCATTATTTTCTAGGTATGCAGGTGTGGCAGAGTGCACATGGAATATTCCTTGGACAAGGGAAGTATGCAATAGAGATCCTAAAGAGGTTTGGGATGATGGACTGTAAGGATATGGCCACAACTATGGCATCGAAACTGAAGCTATTGAGTGATGCTTCATCAGAGACGGTTGATGCCATGATGTATCGTCAAACACGATACCAGACATTTGCTTTGCTGTGAACACCTTGATCCAGTTCTTGACAAATCCAAGAAATGTTCACTTGATTGTTGCAAAGCATATTTTGAGGTACCTGAGGGGTACAGTTGATTATGGGCTCAAGTACAAGGCAAATCATAAGATTAACCTAGAGGGTTATGTTGATTCATATTGGGCAGGCAATACCATTGATAGGAAGAGCACTTCAGGATGTTGCTTTAGTATGGGATTAGGTGTGATCTCTTAGTTTAGCAGGAAGCAATCCTGTGTGGCACTAAGTACAGCTGAAGCAGAGTATGTCGCAACTTGTTTAGCTAGTTGTGAGGCAGTATGGCTACGGAAGCTACTGTCTAATATATTTGATCTCCAGTTGGATGCTAATTGTATACATTGTGACAACCAGAGTTGCGTGAAGTTGTCAGAGAATCCAGTGTTCCATGAAAATTCAAAGCATATCAAGATCAAGTATCACTATATCAGGGGTATGGCGCAGAAGGGAGCAGTGAAGCTCCAGTATGTTGCGACGGAGGAATAGATAGCTCATGTATTGATGAAGCCATTGGCTAGGCTGAAGTTCAAGTACTTCAGGGAGAAGCTTGGTGTTATCCAGATCGAGCTTTCCTCCAAGGGAAAGTGATGAGTCCCATAGCCATTCTGACATGGTAAGAGGATTGGTTCCTTCCATGGTCAGATGTAAGGGCTGAGCCATTCTGTCATGGTGAGAGGATTGGTTCCTTCCATGTCAGATATGAGTGCTGAGATCCATAGCCATTCTGACCAGTAGGTCAGATATAAGGGCTGAGCCATTTTGTCATGGTGAGAGGATTGGTTCTTTCCATGTCAGATATGAGTGCTGATATCCATAGCCATTCTGACGAGTAGGTCAGATATAAGGGCTGAGCCATTCTATCATGGTGAGAGGAATGGTTCCTTCCATGTCAGATATGAGTGCTGGCCATTCTGTCGAGTAGGATAGATGTAAGGGCAACTGCCATTCTGGGAATGGAGGCACCCTGTCAGTTACCAGGAAAACTCAGTCTAGGACTGAGAAGCCATTCTGATGTGATAGAGGGATGTGTTCCCACTTGATCAGATGTAAGGGCTGAACCATTCTATTATGGCTAAAGGATTAAGTTCCTTCCATGTCAGATGTGAGTGTTGGCCATTCTGTCGATTAGGACAGATGTAAGGGCAACTGCCATTCTAGGAATGGAGGCATCTGGTCAGTTACCAAGTAGCTCAGTCTGGGACTAGGGGCCATTTTGATGCAATGATAGGTTTAGTTCCTTCATGATCAGATGTGAGTGCACGCCCTTTTGATGCGATGTGTTTACACATGGTCAAATGTAAGTGCAGATCATTTCCGATAAGATGAGGTTGGATATAAGTGCTGAGCCATTCTGGCGCAATGTGTTTACACATGGTCAGATGTGAGTGCTGTGCCTTTTTGACAAGATGGGGTTGGATGTAAGTGCAGTTCCTTTCCGACAAGATGAGGTTGGATGTAAGTGCAGAGCCTTTTCGATGTGATGTGTTTACACATGGTCAAATATAAGTGCTGAGCCTTTCTAACAAGATGAGGTCAGATGTGAGTGCTGGGCCTTTCTGACAAGATGAGGTCAGATGTGAGTGCTGGGCGTGCCTTTTTGACAAGATGTGGTCAGATGTAAGAGCTAGGTAGGCCATTCTGACTTAAGTGTCAAATATAAGCGCTGATGAAGACCTACATGAAGGGTAGGCCTACATGATTGACTTTGTAGAACTTCCTGTGGCGAGAAGAATCGAGATAGCACCATTATGAGATAGCATATGATGATCTAGACTTGATGATGATCCAGATCAAGTGATCCAGATGAGATGATCCAGACTTGATGATGATCCAGATCAAATGACGATCCAGTTGTGATGATGATCCAGACTCAATGATAATCCAGATCAAGTGATCTAGATGTGATGATGATCCAGACTTGATGACGATCTAGATCGAGTGACGATCCAACAACGATAAGCCAGTAGTCATTATGATGCAGATCCCATGATGAAGAAGAATTGAAAAATAAGATGACTTGAAGACTCAGAAGACTCAAAGACTTGAAGACTTGAAGACTAAGAAGAATTGAAGATGACGAGATGTTCCAGTTGATGAAAAGAAGAAGACCAGTGCTGAAAATTGTGTCAAAAGAATGCCTTCCTAGTTAAGAGGGAGTGTTGATGTATTTGTAACTTCAGAATGTATTCATCTATGTATCTTATGTCTTGTAACCCGATGTTTATTCCAGAATGTATCTATTATGTAATTGAGTCATGTTGTCATGCCTCTATGTTTCGATCGGGAGGATCTATTATGTAAACAAGTCATGTCAAGTCATTGTGGGTAACCCTCTGATTGTCTAAGGGTTAAAGTCCCCGCAGTTCCGGGGCACTAGGGTTATTAGACTCTCCTAGTAGAGGTCGACCCTAGTAGGGTTTTAGTCATGCTGGGATTAGTATAAATAGAGAGCTGGAGTCTCTATTTAACACACAACTCATACACACTCAAGTGTAGTGCATAGATGAGGAAGGAGAAGACACTGGGGCTAGATAAGAAGAAGGATGCTGCTGTCGGAGATCACTTACTGTTTTGGGCTTTTATATTTTGGTTTTGATTCTATCTCTGAGGAAGTTGTGGGGTTTTCTCCTTTATGGTTTCCCCGAGGAAAAACACTGTGTTCATTGTCTCTTGTGTTTGATTGCTGTGCTTGTTATTCTCTCAGTTAAAGATCCTAATAATGCTAGCTTAATGTTGAAAAACTAACAGTTTTTGCCCCACTTATTTTTAGAGTTGATACATATTATTCCACTGTAAAAATATTCCTTTACATTATTTTGGTCAAAGGTGTCCCACCACTTGCACCTAAAAATAATGCATTGGAAATATGAGAAGTCCACTTACATGATCTCATGTATCTTTCCAACGTAACCTAGCTTCCCCTCAATTATGTTATGATTGTGATGTCTAGAACAACTATATTGGTTGAACTCAACCTCCACAGAACACTCAATGTGACATGTCCATCATTAGTATCCCCAGTGTGTAAATAATGTCCATGTTTCCACATGGATGGGAACAAATGCACCTAAAAATATGAATAGTTCACCTTAATAAAAGAATAATAAAAGTTATAATTTAAACATGCATTATAATGAACAATGTATATGGAGATATTATTACAAATTTGTTTCACTCAATCCCTATGTTTGTGCATCCTATTCACCATGCAGGTAACGATCGGATGTGCCATATTTCTCTATGATCTGGTTAGCCACCCAATTGTTTTGTTAGATCATTCACATATTTTCTTTAAATTATTGATCTATATGGATATCGGTGGCCACCCACCTATTCCACTGGCTCAAAATAATTGTCCATTTTGGCAGTTTCCTAGTTATTTTTCTATGTTTTTTCAGGTCCCAAACTTTTGGGGTCATTTTGAGGCCCTAAATGATGTTTTTTGGTGATTTAGGGGAGGGAATGGTAGTTATTACAAGCATTTTTCCACACTAGAAAGAAGTAAATCTTTGATATACCTTTCTAATTGGCTATCGAGCACCCAAATTGGAGATTGTATGCAAAAGTTATGACCCCGGGAAGTTGACTGTTCAATTAACCACCTAAGGGCCACAAACTTTATGATGGTTCATCTTCTAGGGTTATGTTTTGGACCCTTGGGGTTCTTTCCCTCATTCTTATTATAAATATTCCTTCTTGGTCTCATTTTGTATTCATTTTGGCATATATGAGCATAGCAGCCACATCTCTTCTCAGATATAGCTACCACCATTCTAGCTTCTTCATTGTACAATTTGTTCTATTTCTTCCATTTAATAGACAATGTGTTTACGATATCTCTATTTTCCTTGCAATATGTCTGTGTTTATGATTCTATATCTATTATTTCATTTTGTTCACACATAAATCCATATCGGTGGTACCAGAGCAATCTTCTCTTTAATTGTTTCTCGATGCATGTCCCCGACGAGGTCAGAGTATAGAGAGTTGGGTCTTGAACTAGTTTCACTTGGGTAAGATCACTCTCGCCGCCCCAAATGTCCTACCATGGAGGAATAAAATAGAGATCACAGATCAAGAGATCCTATCAAGTCGTTGCTCAAGGAATCCCTCATGAGACAAAGGAAGAAGATGATGGATAGTTTCTCCTAGATTCTTCTATGAATGCTAGCAGTGGTAGATGCACCTTCAATGAGCAGTTGTTTTAGAGATGCAACACCATTTAAGGTATAATTTAACTTTTATATTCCTTTATTTGAATTCCATATCGATGATAATGCCCTAGATAAGTGGTTGAATGTTCTATAAGGGTATTTCTCTATCCACAATTTTCCCAACAGGGAAAAGATTACCTTTGTGCTCCTCAAGGCCATGCCCCATGTCAAAAATTGGTGGGAAAATTATTGGGAGAAAAACTCATCAGGCGAGTCTAGAATGTTTGGGAAGAATCCCACTTGGGCCTCTTTCATAGATGTTGTCAAGGAATAGTATTTCCTTGTGGGAAACTACGATAACTAGTACACCAAATAGACCATTCTGCATATGGAGATGGACCAGACGGTGTCGAAGTACACCAGCAACTTTCATACCTTGCGTACAAAGCTAGGTATCAAGGAATCAAAGCATCACCTAGTACTAAAATATCACAGTGGAATACATTTGTAAATCTGAACCGAGATGGAATTCCTTGACATCTCTTCATTTGGATCTTCCTATCGGTACGCTGTAAAAATTGAGAAGAAATTTCAATAAAAGAACAAGCAATATTTTGGACCTATGAGCCCACTATAGATTAAAGGAAAGGGAAACTATGGACTACATAATATAGGACAATGAAAGGACAACTAGTCCCTGCCACAAGAAAATAAGGGGAATGGAAAGATAAAGAAGGACACCAAAAAGTGGTGTGAGCTCCACAAATCCCCTGGAACAACACTGATGAATGCCGCTCAAAGCAGTCACTGGTGGCTAAGATCAAATATTCAAAATCAAATCCTGATTTTGGTTTAGAACCCAATGTCATGGCCATGGACTATGGGAAGAGGACCATTGATGCAAAACCCAGTGTCACTATTGCTACAACATAGATTCAACTAGAGGAACTTTAAGAGCTAGAGGAAGAGGAGAGTCTCTTCCACTCGTAGATGTGGGTGAAGGGAATGCAACTACATATTGTTGTTGACAATGGAAACCAAAAGAACATGATCTCAGGAGAATTCATCAAGATATTGGAGCTTCCAACAACACCACACCTACAACCCTACAACATTGGTTGGCTAAGCCAAGGTTGAGGTATCTTCATTACTCTAGAATTCCACCTACCATATGGTATCAATGCACTGTGTGGTACATGGAATATTTTTTATTTATTTTTAATTCCTGAGTGGTGGTTATAATGACCCTAAGTGCATTGATGCATATCTTAAAAATGCACACTAGTGTGTCAAGGAATCAAGTGCAATAGAACATGGTTAAATAAAATTTAAAAATAACACTAAAATGTCATTTTGTCATTTTCTCAATATTTGAGGCCACCTTGGACCACCCCAACACCACTGCTTCTTTATGACACCCACACCACCCATATTCGATGCACCAATTGGATTTCTCCTTCAATTTCATTGTTCATTGGAGTTAGAAATTTTCCACACTGTTAGAAACTTTGGTTTCTTCTATACATGGAAACCATGCCTCCCATGAAAGAAATATTCTACGTATTTTGTTCATTACCTTATCATTTAATTTTCTAGAATATTAAAATGAAATCTTCTTTAAATTGTACCTTTTTCGAAAAAACAAAATTATAACAACGCGGTGAGTGTGTTCTATTCAGATCGCACTAGACTAGATACATCGGTGCTCTTTGTTTTAACACAAGGTGAATTCACAACACACACCCTTAAAAATTGACGCATTGGGGACGATGCATTTTAAAAAACCCAAATGCATTGATTTGCGGTGCATGAGAATAAAAATATAATGCATCTCTTGAACTCAAAAATAAATAAATTATTAAAAACTCACAGTGCGATCTAAATTACTTCATGCACTATTTTTGGTTCCTTACCATAAACATGATAGACCATTCACATTTTCTGAACCAATATGAACACTACCATTCAACCAAAAAACTAACACATGCATAGTGTTATTTAAAAATTCAAATGCATAGTTGATGGTGTGTTAATATGACTAATGCGCACCATAGAAGTATTTTGAAAACACTAGAATAAATCTTAGCACCTAATCCATAAAAATACTTTTTACATCATACGAGTGCTGATTGTATATAGGACACATTGGTGATTTTTAGTCCTACCTTCAAGCTGGCAGGGACTCTATGAAAGGGATTGCTTCCTTTTCAATTAGTTTGCATGCAAATCAAAACCGCTTTTAAGTAAATAACCTAAGTTTTAAGTTAAATTTGGTGGGTCCACTTGATTTTAACAAATAAAAAACCTATTTTGACTTATCAAAATGTTAGGGGCCTTATTTGGCCTCATATCAAGGCAAGGAGGCAGCTTTTAGTTTCAAAACTATAATGCATTCGAAATATTAAGTCATGGTAGGTTACATAGGTTATACTTTTTGGAATAATGCTACGAGGGTTATTAGCATTAGTTCCCTCACATTAAATGTTTTGAATGTATTTCTTAATGTTGTGATCTATCATTGCATGCACTATTTATCCCATGATTTATCACTGCATGGACTACATGCTCCTTCTGTGCATTTGTATGCAGTGCACACCTGCCAGGGCATTTATCCTAGGTGTCTCCAAATTTGAACAAGCTAGAACAGTTCTGATGCCACCTCCATTCTTGATTCTGTTTCTTTCCATTCTTGCTTCTACTTCTTTTAGTGAATAATTCCCAATTCACAATCATTCAATACTACTGTAGAGTTGGAATAGTTCAGATGCTACCTTTTGACACCTTTTCATGTCAAGCAAATTGCCTTTTTTGTGTGTGTTCTACTTCGAACGAGCTCCCTTTCCATGTCAGGCAGATTGGATTCTTTGTGCACATTTTTCTTTGGATGGGATGATTGTTACGGATGATTCTACGTCGGTTGACATCCTGTGACTAATTCACAATAAATCAATACTATTGCACAACCATAACAATTCAAATGCTACCTTTTCATATACTTTTACTAGGGGTAGATTGGCTTCTTTGTGCACATTTTACTTCATATGGGTCAATTGGGATAGATACTTCTACTGTGGCTAACATCCTGATATAGATCCTTCTCACATGCTAGAAGTAGAAACTAGAAAATATTTTAGGGGCGACGTTCTTAATCTATTTAAAAGGATCAATTTTCCAGCTCAATAAGGGACTGAGTTGCTTCCTGCGATGTGCACTAGATTAAGCAATTGATTATGTCAAGTTCTAGGTCCAAGTTGCTCAAGTTCCTAATCAGAAAAAATGCCTAAAGCTATTGATTTCAAGCAACCCGCAATTTGACAACAATCATTATATATGTTGGCATTGCTTTTTATTTCTTCAGAGATATTGAATCTCATTGATTAAAAATTCCTCCACCCTTAAGATGAGTTTACCTACATATTGGAATTCCACCAGCCACGTGAAGATCTACCCAATGTAATCCATCTCATGGAACACACAATCGACAGAAGCGTAGGCCTCCCCACCTACCAAACCCTTCCAAATCAATAATTCTATTCAATTTCAGCTTCAATTTCCACAACTACCACCCCTATCCCTACCTTTTTTGCTCCCAATTTGTGCACTGCATTGCATTCATAAATCAGTTTGTTGAAGAAGAAGGTTCATCTATAGAGTTATTCATTTTTTTCTTTTCTTTGTAGGAAAAAATGAATTCAGAAGAAAGATATCGCTTACCATTGCATTGATCTTTTAAATTTATGGAGAGAACGAGAGATTAGTTTTAAGTTTTGGCGAGGGTTGTTCATTTATGTATATTCCCTTTTGCTTCAAAACATGTTGCAGGGGACCTATATTATGAAACATTCATGAAACATTCCAAATTTAGTTGAATCCTTCCAGAAAAGTGTTGCAAGTTAGATGTATTACCGAACATTTCTGAAACTTTACAAGAGTTTGATGAATCCGTAAATACAAAGAAATCGATGGCCTCACTTGAAATCATAAAATTAATTGAAATGGGATTTATCTGTACTAAAATTTGAAATTAAGTAAAGCACATTCCCATTAAATAATGATAAAGTACATCTATCCTTAATTGTGTTAGTAGTTAATAAAGTGAGATGCATTTTCTTTGTCAGATCCTGTAATTACAAAAAAAACTAATCTACACTCTAAGCTCTCTACCGGTAGATGAAGCTTTTCATTCTCATACAATAACTAAAATTGATATTCTAGCTTTTATTATTGTTCAGACATCCATAACATTATATTCACAATTCTCATACAGTATGACAATTTTTCTTCAACTCTATCATTTACTACATCTAAAAGCATAAATGGATTTTGATTACACGTATGAGAGGTCATTCCTCTATGTGCACACTTTACAATCATAACTAAACACAGAAATGGGATTGGATTACTCGTCATGAAAGAGTCCTCCCTTGATATACATAAACATATCCCTTCCTTACTAATATATGCTTAATAAAATAGACAAATCAGAGTGAAGTCGGTTCTCTAATACAGAGACTAGTCCATGTCAACCGAATGGAAAAAATCTTGATAGGTGTGGCTTTGGTAGTCCTCCTTATGAACAAAATAGAAGTTAAGTAATTTCGTTTAAAACCCAACAACTTTTATAAAGAAACATTGAGTCTTGCAACTAAGCAGTGTCGCTTCTTGTTCAACAGAACGATATACGACATACAAATTAAGAGGAAGAGAGTTCAACTCTATTGGAAAGGCACGCACGATCTTCTGTTTATATAATAATTAAGTGAAGGCTACAGTCTTTTTTGCAAAGTGTGAGACCACCTTTAAAATGGTGTCAAAATATACATAAAGAGCACTTGGCTCTTTATTACTGAAATAATAGAGAAAATAGTATGGGAATTCACCTGAAGGAATGTTGAATGGTTTCTTCAGTTAGCGCACATGTCAAAGAACGCCTTTACTCCCCTTGTATGAGGGATCTTGTAGATGCAATTACATCAATACCTTTTGTAACGGTTTGGAGGGAATACTCCAGAAGGTTCACAGGTACCTGCATTGCATGGTTTCTTAGTACGCACCCAATCTAAACACTCATAGTATAAACCTAGCAAAAAATTGGCATATCAACGCATTTTCAAATGATTTAGTCCAATACTACTTAAATTTTAACTTTCAATATCCAATTCTACATAATGCATAGAATTAGCAATGCTACATACATATTGGAAATAGTATCACTTACATAAGGGTGCAAATGTTAACTGGTATAAACAAACATAATTTTTTTTTACATATTGTAAGAGCATATGCACAGGCGGATCTCCTTGAGGTTGTAACGATGCACGTGTTCATGATACATACCTTTAATAGGAATACCGTGCATACCAAACAAGCAAGCATATGACATTCTACGCTTACCACCTATAGTTACAACTACAATCACAGATCAAATGAGGTGCATTAATAGTTTATCTAATTATGAGGACACATTGTGTTTGCTATCTTTTATAGAATTTTAAAATCTTGAAAAATGTCAGTTGCATTGATACTCTGAGCTTCATAACGATGTTGTTCACTTAGTCTCCAGGATTGTAGGGACATGAACAAATTGTTGATGTTTCTTCCCCTCCCAACAGATTGAAGAAGCACTCTATTGAACCCTTTTTGCTTCGCTTACAACTGTGTATTTGAAGTCGGAACTCAAAGAAACACTAATGTTGTACACAAGCACACCAACATTCAACTAAACCAAAAGTGTTTTAGCTAAATGAAGGACCATTTAAAGTAGTCAAGATAGTCAAGTCTCTCTACAACTGTATATGTCCTGTAGCTGCCCGCTTCTTGTTTTCTCTGCCCGAGTACCAAGTGTTACTTTATGAGACAACATACCGACATGTGTAATATGTTTCTTCAATTAAACACACTGTCGAGCGACTGTTATTGTACCGGTGAGCGCACCCTATATCGCTTAGTAAAATAATGACCCGTTAGCAGTAATGCAATGTAGAGTGGGACCTACAAGGGAGTATCTAGAAATACCATTCAACTACAAGAAAAATGCAGATATGTCTTCACCTTTAGAAGAACAAATGTCATGAAGCAACAACATGAAGTGACTTCACTATTTGCTTTTCATAATTTTTCAATGTATTCAGATTGAAACATAGAGCATTGTCATGGAAATGAATGTCAATTGGCCTTTCTCGTGACCTAATGAGATAGAGATTGAAATACATAAAATATAAAATCTTAAAGAAACTTATAATGCTAGGCCCATATGATTGGTTTCATAAAGGACTAATAATGAGAAAATACAATGATGCCTTCGACTCTAATGTATTCAATTCTTACTATTATAAAACAATAATTTCTTAGACCTATTTTCCATTTACATTATAAATAATATAACTTACTGTAACAACCAAAAGGCTCTAAAGACTATGTTTACCTATGATCAAAAATAGAAAAATAGAATTCAAATCTTTGATATCCAATGACATTCAGAAAAGGAAAATTAAGCAATTACAAGACAAATCGAATCTTTGTCAGCCAACGACACTAAGAAAAGAAAAGTTCTACACATACAAGTTGGAATGAGCAGTAAGTAAAGTTTAGTAGTTATAAGCTAGTATCCTGTAATTTAACAATTGTCTTATACCGGCCACATCCTTCATTGAAATTGAGAAATCTAACAAATAGAGAGAATAACAATTCTCACCCATAGAAAACTATTCTTGTCATCCACGTGCAACCTACAAAAACATGCAGTCTTCCTCTATTTTACATCAGTTCTTCTAGTTCTCGAACATCACCCTTAAAAGGGTTCTTAGTTATCATGGAGCATTCACATGGGTAGCTGAGATAAACAGAAAACAGTCCATGGTTTCTACAACATCGTACATTGCAGAAACATTGTACTACATATTTTTTCATATAGTAACTTCAGTCACCACCAATATTTTTATTTATGGTATAACACTATCATAACCGCTGAAGATTTTATCATCGCTGAACGTCGTGAACAAAATTTACAACTGTGGATGTTAATGTTAACGGGCACATTGATGTTGGGAAGCTATAAGGAATCTAGGTGAACCGAATAGGTGAACCTAATCATCGCTACAATAATGCTATCACTGGACAATCCCGACATCAATCAATGGCCCTACATCACCGTCCAATGCTCAAGGATTTATATCGATTAATGGATATATATAATGGACCGATGCCAAGGGACCCATATCACCGGTTGGTTCCCAAGAAACTAATGAATAGGATGAACATCTCGAACTTTTCAGCGCAAAAGTTACCTTGCTTTCCAATAGCAATATTGTTACACCAATTATGCTTTCACAACCTTTTTTAACTTGGCAGGGACTTGGCCTTTCTTGTTTTTATACAAACGCACTGGTGTGTACTAATATATAAAGCACAAAATTATCTATATTTGAAAAATGTTTCATTTAATTGGTGCACTTCAAATATTTACACACATTGGAAATAATGTGTCTTCTATTTGTAGCACAAAAAAGCTTATATTGTAAATTTATATTTAAGGATTCGCTTTAAATATTCTCCCGCACCAGTTTCGGTGCATGTTTTTTTGTAGGCACGAAGTTCCAAATTTAAATTTTTTAAATATATAAGCGATGCACTTTAAATATTGTCAAGCATTAAGGGAAATAAACATAAGCATTGGTCATAGTGTGTTATTGTTTTATAGGTGCATCGATACACTTTGTTGTTTTTGCAAAAAAAAATTATTTCCTTCTTTTCATAAATGTAAATTTAATTTAATAAAATAAATGTAAATGTAATTTAATAAAATAAGTACGTTTTATTTATATATATATATATATAAATGTTTGTGATGAAATTTATGTGTTTAATTAGAAAAGGGATCGATGAGGGCACACGCAAGAATGAAAATAATTCTAGGACAAGCAAGCACAATGTTGTACATGAATGGGAGATTAGAGAGAGGGAAAGGGATTTTATCCCTCGACCTATCACCCCGCATACTAGACAACTCCTACTCTAGGTTGGCCTCCAAAACTATTAAGAGAAGGATATATCGCTGAGGGTGCATTCACAACTGCTGATGTAGTAAATGTATCATTGGGATTTGTGACGACATAATTTTAGGGTGGGTCCTAATCTATGGTTCCAACCCACATAGGAGGACATCTATTTCATTATAGGATTATCAAGGAGAGGAGAGGATTCACCCTATTTTCCTTATGTGCCACCTGGAGTTGTAGCATCCAAGCCATATGACATATCTATTGAGATATGTTAGCAAGGATGCCACTATTTCCAGTGACTTCTTGGTAGTTGGTGGCCAACTCTAGATATATTCCTTTTGCATAGAGGAGGTTAGGTGCCTCTTGATTTTGGTCATGATAATGGTCCATATCACAATTTATGAAAAACACAATAGTTTCCCATTATTAAATTATGTTGATTCTTTACTACAGGAACCTAGATGCATCAAGTGGTCTTCCATTTTTTTTGGCATTTTTGTTTTTGTTTGGATTGTTCTCGTGCTATGTTCGATGGTAGAAAATTACTCCAGTATGCTTCATAGTTGTTTTTATTATTGTTTTGAGAGGTTTCTAGTCACTCATCCCTCATTGCATAGCCAACCTCCTAGATCGATGGTCAATTTTCATATGCACTTGTGGGGGTAGATGTTTCCTAAGAGGTGTCAGATTCATTTACTTGGAAGGATCGCTCAAGATATACTTGATTTACTTACAATAGAGGATGATAAAACCTAAGATATGGTACCATGCCCATACGCAGGGTTGGATTGGTGAGGATGTTACATCATTCTATTTCCCCCAAACGATCCACCAGATGATAGAGGTAATGATTAGCTTTATGTTTTTACTAATATAGTTGCATATTACTGTCCACTTTAATGCATATGTAAATTGATGTATTTTAATTAAATTGTTTATTTCTATTTTTTACAATTTTGTAGATATCGACAATTATGTTGGGGAGAAGCCTCCCTAGTGTAATGAGCACATGGAAATGGAGTATCTAGAGGAGTTTCCAAAAATATAGAGACATGATCTATGACATAGGACCTATGTTAGATTCCACCAAGATATGCCAGATCAATTGTTTAGGTTGTTGGCTAAACAAGGGGTGCACTTTGTTTAGGTCATCGAGATCATGAGAGACCCAGATATTGCTCATATTTGAGGATCCTCCCACATGATATGGGATAACTTATGTGTCATATTTTGGTTGTGACCAAGATACTAGAGACGTGGAATCTATATGGGAGAACTATTTCTAATTCATCTGATGAGGTTGGTGATCATCCATCTCCTCCTCCTCCTTCTCCATAGGTTGATTGATCATCCTATTCTCTTCCATAGGATGACCAACATTCTATACTCCTCTAAATTTCATATGAAGACCCTATCCTACTCACCTAACCAACACACAACAAGTTGAACGACCACCCTCTCCTCCTCATCGAGTCGACCCACCACATGTCATTCGACTACCCTCTCCTACTCACCCAGTTGACCCACCACAAGTCAATCTACCACCCTCTTATCGTCACCTAGTATTCCCACAACCCTCTCATTAACACCCACTTGAGCCACCACCCTCTCATCCTCACCTAGTAGTCCCCCAAACACCAGTATAATACTTCTCAACACACTACTATTTTGAATATGATGAGTATCTTGGGTTATACTGATCATTACGAAGATATATTTCAACTTATTTTTTCTACATTTGTACACGGTAGAGATATTGATGCCCCTGGTTATGCTGGAGGAGGTTGTTAATTCCTACTCGATTTCTAATGCTCAATTATTAAATATTTAGAGATTAATATTTCTTGTATGATGATATTGATGGTAAATGTATGAAATGTTGCAAATATGGGGATGATGAATAAACTATAAGTCATGGATTTCACTCTAGAGGAATTTCAAGGTGGATATTTAGTAATTAAATGTAGGTGAGGGTGAATTGATAAAGTGGAAACACAAAATAAGTGTGTGAGGTGCAATTTATACAATTCTTACACATTCATGGAGGAAGAAAATGTACTAATCTTATAAAGAATTCCATAGTTTAAACATAATGCAAATCATTCTTGATAATTGCATAAAAATGGGATCCTAGATGTTACAGTTGATTTTACCACACATGGTAGATCACACATTTATGTCCTTCCATGTCCCTCTACAGACTCTTTGGACCCCATGGACCAATTTTGTACCTTTGATGTTTCCAAGATCATCCCTAAAAACACTCATTATTTGTTGTCCGTGACTTTTAAACTCTTTCTCGCATATACACATGGATATAACCCTTAAACCCATGTACATCGGGATGTGTGCAAAAGGCCAAATATTTTTGGAGTTTTCCTTGATGCGGATCTGAGTCACTTGTCTCCTGGCCTTCCATATGCCTCGAGATCGCTCGTATTTGACCTTCCATTACCCCAATGAAGCACTATATAAGGAACCCTTTGGATACATTGAAGGGAGAGAATTGAAGAGCAAGAAAACTATAGTCCATTTTTGCCATAGCTTGCTTATACTTGAGTCTGCATCCCTTTGTCCCTTGGTGCACTTGGTGTTCTTCCCAAGCTTGCCTTTTCTTGTGAGTTTTCTATCGAGAGATGGAGGATTGAGGTGGTGGAGGACTCAGTTTCTACGGTTCGCAGACATGCCAAAAGAGGTTGTCATTCATGTAATATTTGATTTATATTAATAGAAATATCTTTTCTTGTCTAATGATGTGCATTTAAATGAATATTGAATCCATGGATGCTTTTAATTGCTTATACATTATTGGTTATATATATGCTAGAGTAGGTCTAACACCATTATATAGCATGCTTGTCTTGTTTGTTGTTGTTGAGAGAGCAAATTGTTAACACAAGCGAGATTGGAAAAAGCTCAATGGGGATTTACATCAACCATCCGAAATAAGGTATGTTTCAAGATCCTTTAGTGTTAGATGTTTTATTTCTCTTGCATATTGGGAAGGGATTGATTTCTGCGGTCTCTCTGTCTATTGTGGTACACCCCAAGCCATAGGAAGTTTTCTCCATAACAGAATTGGTGACTCTGCTAGGGACGTTCCTTGTTTTTCTTTGGGGTTTGGGGGCACAATGTGCTCGATATTCTTGACTTGCTCTTTGTCTCTCCTTGTTTCTGTGTTGCATTTTATAGTATGTTCATCCATTGACACTCCCCTTTATTGGTTTGACCCTTGGCCTTCTTTTTACCACTGTCTTCTCTGTATACATAGGTTTTTGGCCAAAAGTCCCGTACATAAGCATATTTTTGGCCAAAAGTCACGTATACATGCAGGTTTTTGGCCAAAGTCCGCGTATATATGCAGCTTTTTGGCCAAAATTTGCGTACATATGCAACTGTTCTTTAAACAATCGCGTACATCCTCCCTTTTGGTGAGTTTGATGTGTGGGAAGTTGTTGGGTGGATTGTGAGTGTGGTTGGGTCTTCCCTGGTTCCTGATGTTGTCTATTGGATGCTTCTTTTGTAACCAGAGACCGCCTTTTCATTGATTTTTCTTTGAAAGTAGTTTTAGTCATTTATCCTTTTTGTTTTTCCATTAGTGCATTACTCTTTTTTGTCTCGATGTCTTTTTGGGCTTTTGTTTTATACTTGCTGTAGAGACTGAGAGTTTTAGATGACTTTTATTTTCATTTTTCATTCTTTTATATTGAAAAATACAAAATAGTTGCACTCTTAGTTGCATCTTAGATATGGATTTGAGGAGATACTTGCATTGGATTGCTTGGATGAGAGTTGTATTTAGGATTTCATATAGGAAGGATTGCATTGGAATTCAGAAAGGAATTATTTTTTATGCATCTCATGTAGTGGCATACCCTATTTTGCATCTGACAAATATTGCACTTAGCATTGTTTGTTATAGTGTGCATATTTACTTCACTGCTGAGTCATAACTTCATTAGTTGCATGACCATTTCCCTTTGAGTAATTACAGCCAATTAAAATCAACGCTTAATTAAAATGAATTACACTCTTTTCTTTTCTAGGGTGCATCAACAAGATTAGGATTTAGAGTCTTGGAATAGTTCATTGTGAGTCAATTCTCCAAGACTACTAAACACAAACAATTAGGTGTTTGTCCAGGTGTGCTAATGAAATCCTTGATATAATTAGTGTTTCTCAGGACACTCCTCTTACACAGGAGTTAAGCACGAGGCAATGCACACGATTGTGATTGGGATGACCCCTGGTCACTTTCTGTGAGCACCAGAGATATATCTAGGATTGTATTCATATTTGTGTTGATGTATATGTAACTTCAGAATGTATTCTTCTATGTATCTTATGTATTGTAACCCGATGTTTATTTCGGGATGTTTCTATTATGTATTTGAGTCATGTGGTCATGTCCCGATGTTTCGATCGGGAGGATTAATAATGTAAACAAGTCATGTCAAGTCATTAGGTAAGTCCCCACAGTTTTGGGGCACTTGAATTATTATACACTAATTAAGGTGTAGGCTCGAGTAGTAATTATTAGGTTGAGCCTACGTGTGAAAAAGAAATTCAAGTGAACGGATGAATATAAATAGAGAGTGAGAGTCTCTCTATTTATCACTTGTGAAATACATCACTTGCTCTCCCAAGTGTGGCGCACTACTGGAGAAGGAAATTTTGGGACTAGACAGAAGACAGAAGACTACTGCTGTTTTGGGAGATCTCTTACTGTTTTGGTGTTGATTCTATCTTAGAGGAAGTTGCGGGGTTTTCTCCTTTATGGTTTCCCCGAGGAAAACTCTTTGTGTCTCTTGTCTCTTGTGATGTGCTTGTGTTTTATTGCTGTGCTTGTTATTCTCTTAGTGAAAAGATCCTAAGATCATAATGCTAGCTTAAATGTGTTGAATAACTAACATGGTATCAGAGCTAACTTGAGAAGAAGACATTGTGCAGCTACAGGAACTAGGGCTTCCTATTTTGTGGATCTTCCTCCACATATTTTCAGCAAAAGTATGCTAAGATGACTCCCCATTGAAGGGCGCATCTTTCTGTCGAAGTGGAATTTGATTCCGAGCATTTTCAGTCTTTGATACGGAAATTAGGGCTTTCTACAGAAGATGAATTTTTGAGTGAGACCAGCATAGGGTTATTCTACTCATCAAAACCAAAGTTTAGAGACCTGGATCAAGAAATTTGGTTGGGTAAAACTCCAGGAAAGTCAAACCCTAGATTGACCCTGAGCTAGGAGAAACCCTAAATACTAAAACTGCTAAGTTTTGGTACAGTCGCTATATTCTGATATTGGAGAAGTTTCAGAAGCTGAAAATTTCAGGGGCCGAATATAAAATCCTGATGAAGCCTGTGTCCAAAAATCAGACTCAGATTCACTGTACTCCAGGAGATATGATCTCTCCACGTTAGGGTTCTAGCCTCTTCCAGAATTCAACCCTAAACAAGACATATGGGGAGATATGCAATATCTTGAGCTACAGAGGTCCAAATGGAATTCCTGAAGATGTTCCAGAAAATGCACGGACTTTATTTTCGGTGGTCCGAATATCAGACTCATAAGATAAAACAACGACACGTGGCATGCCATACAACTTCACTGTTTTGAACAGTCCTGTAACAGGTCACCTTGGGAAAAGGATCATAAATCCCAAATGGTGAAACCAATTATGATGAAACCTATGGTGTTAGATCAGGGACATGCGAGGTTACCTCAGTGATAAACTTTAGACACAGAGGATCAGTAATGTCAGAGATAGCATAGAAACAGTAACATGAATTTCTATAGAAGAAATCAGTAAATTAGGGCTTCCTGTTTCGGGAGCTTCCCTCCACTGTTTTCAGAAAAGGAGTACATTAGACAGATCCATTTGAAGAGCTATATCTGTCTATCAAATTAGTTTTGAAAGATTCCAAGTTTTGAGAATTAGGGTTTCTGTGGCAAACCCTAGATCAACGAACTCCGGGACAAGGACGGACACCTCAAATCGGTAAGATCTAATCCTTTGCTATTTCCATTTGAGGTTCTCATTTCAATATGATATATCACATTAGCTTGGTGACAAGCTTGGGGAAGTTGACAAATTCCAATCCTGGAAGTATTTGATCTCTCTGAAGAAAATGGATTGAACACCTACATGAGTATAGAGGTTCCAGTTTCAGAGGGAGATGAGGTTAGAAGCCTTTCACAAGAAGAACTTGGTCAAGGCCAAAGAAGAAATCATGCTCATGCTGCAACGGATGATGAACCATCCAGAAAGAGATCCATATATGAAAGTGAAGATTCTTCAAGCGAGGATGAATATGTTCTGATATCAGCTCTCACAGGTAACATCACTCATGGATGTGATGATTGGCTTATAGACAGTGGGGCTCCAAACATATGATGGGATTCAAGGAATCATTTGTAAGACTGTCAGAACATGAATCACCTCACAAGGTGAAGCTAGGAGACGACTACCAATATCCAATAAAAGGTAGTAGGGAATCTTAATACAAGCTAGACTCTGGTAAGTCTCTAACAATGAAAGAAGTATTTTTTGTTCCAGAACTCAAGAAGAACCTTCTCTCCATTTCAGCATTGATGCAAAAGGAATGAGGGTTGCATTCTTAGATGGTCAAGTCATCATGTGGCCAAAAAGGAAATACTATCGATAATGCGGTAGTGATTGGAGAACAAGAAGGAGGCTTGTACAAATTGAAGGGCCATCCAGAACAAGCCTTGATCCATGACACAGTAGAGCCAAATGAGCTTTGGCATAGAAGGCTTGCACATGTGCATTACAAGCAAAGCTGTTCCAGAATTTCAAGCTATTTGAAGGGAAGAACAAAAATCAAAATATGACCTAAAGAATCCAGTTGAAGAATGTGAATATCTAGAATGCAGAGACCATGCAGTCATAAGAGTCTCTCAAATCAAGAACAACTTGAAGCGGTAAAAGAAAAAGTGAAGAATGCAGAAGTGATGATGGCCACCTTGAATGGCCTCCCAGGATCGTGGAATTCATTCAAGGAATGTGTTCAACGAATGTGTTCCAGAAGGAAGTGATTAATTTCAGCAAACTTTGGGAAGAAGAAGAAGCTTGAATCATAAGAAGAGAAGAGAAGAGGGGTGCAATTGAAGATCAAGATATCGCCATCCAAAGAATATCCCTCAATCAATGAGGAATATGAAGAACTCAACTCTTGAAGAACTTCTTATCCACCTTATCC
>LPNX010548342.1:285818-390106 GCA_001517045.1 Pseudotsuga menziesii | reverse complement strand
AGGAAAACTCTTTGTGTCTCTTGTCTCTTGTGATGTGCTTGTGTTTTATTGCTATGCTTGTTATTCTCTTAGTGAAAAGATCCTAAGATCATAATGCTAGCTTAAATGTGTTGAAAAACTAACAATTTGGGGGCTGTTTCAAGAGTTTCGGGCTTTTCTACCCTGCCCATATGATCGATCCCGCCTGCGACTGTCCGCTTGAGCATTGGTTATATTGAGGTGACCTTAGTTGCCTTACCTAGTTATCATAGGGGGTATTTGCAGAGGTTATTTTGCAGGTGTTCTGGCCAGGTAGGGGTTGGAAAACACAGCTGCTTTATGCGTTGAAGCTGAGGGCCACTATAATTGGTTACGTACCTCTGCTTGTAGTGTATGGGGGTTTCAAGCCTCTCCTAGGGGAGACATAATTGTTGCATTTGGGAGCTCACATATCCTCCCCTTGGTTTGTTTGTATTTTTGCTATAGGTTTTCTTAGGAGTGTGCTCTTTGTGTGCTAGTTGGCCTTTGGGATCGCGATTACTTGAGTATATTTATGCTCTCTTGAGTTTGGGTCCTTTTATTTTCGGCATGCCTAGTATCCTATCACCCATCCTTGGTCCTAGTATGGACCCTGGTGTCAGACTTGGGGGCATCACAGCCCCTTACCGTGCTCATAGATTTGGGAGTGTTCACATTTTGCCCTCTACTCCATTTGTGGAGGATGTTGACTCCCGTCTCTCGGTCTTTACACCGGTAGTCACCCTCATGGGGGTGGCAGTGGATGCGTGAATTTTGGGTCTACACCTTACTTTCCTTTTTGGTCCCATTGTTCACTACATTGTTTCTTTTGGGTGAAGTTGTCATGATCATTCCTCCCTATATCCTATAGTTTGGATTCTTTATTGACTATTTTGGGTTGTTTTGGACTAATATAGTTGTCATGTAGGGTCCAGTTTTTGTACACTCTCTTCGAGGTTTCGACCCGTTCGTTCCTATCATAGGTATTACGTCTAAAATGGCATATAGGTTAGGATTTCATATCCACCTGTATTCTGCATGACCTTATGACTGGTTCATTTTAACCTTAGGTACGAACCCATTCCATGGTATCACGGAGCCTTCATGCTATTGTTAGAAGTGGTACTATGTTAATGGTAGATCTTTCCTATACATGGGTGTCCTAGTTAGCTCCCTTTTGCATTTGGTACCCATGCCGTGAGTGCTCTCTTAGGTCCAGGAGTCCCTTTTAGTCCCACCATGACTTTGAGCAAGAGCTTCATGCTCCTCTTGACCTTTATGCTGGCCATTTCCTTGGGACTCCCTTGTTTATGTCAAGTTGTAATTGCATTATCATGAGTTTTTCTTGCCTTTTTGAGCCTTATGCCAACTTCCATGAATCTGATTATCAGCCATATAGCCCAATCTTATCTCATGTCTATCCAAGAAGAGCCATTTTATATATCTTTTGCAGCTTGATTCCCCATTTTTAATCGGGAGGGGACTTTCCCCCGAGTGTTGTTATCCTACACATGTTTCCTTGCATTGCGAATAGGTATGTTCCACTTCTTGGAACTAGTTTGTTTGCCATTTGACACTCGTCTCCTCCTAGATTTATAACTATAAAGCACTTTTATTATTTTTCAAGATTTTCAAAATATTTGAAAAAGTCCAAAAAAAATAAAAAAACCAAAAATTCGGACAGTAAATTATGTTATCTTTGGCAGTAGTCGAGTCGTGTCGCCTTCGAACAGAGCACTGTATATCACATCTGTTGGTTGGGTTAATAGTTTTACTTTAGGAGATTTACTCGTTTCTTTGAGTTTATCTCCACTGACTGGTTAAGCTTCCAGTCCCTATGGAATCTTTGTTGATGCCTCCTGTGTTGCAGAGATGTCCCAATTTTGTATATTGAGTCTATGTTGCCTCCATTAAGTCACTATTCACCTTTATGCTCTTTTTCGAAGGAATTTGAAGCCTAATTCAGCCATTCCTTAGTTTTCTTGACTTTGCATGTCGGCCATTCCTGATACTTGTACTAGTTCGAGCACATTATGATCAAGTCCTTCCACATTATACAGATTTTATGAGTACCTCATGTTGGATGATGGGGGATGCCTTAATTCCCTCCTTCCAGTGGATTCCATCCCATTGACTTCAGATCATTTATTCTGGGATAGGAGTCTAGAGTCATTTGAGTGCCTTGAGACTTACAGTCATCAGTGGTAGGTTCTATCTCCATCAAAAAATTTGGGAACACATCAATGTCCCTTGATCGATGGATTATTTCAAGTGTTTGACCTTAACACATTTATTCACACTTGTTATATTGCACTCTAGTACCTTGATTCCCATTTTCATTATCGATGGGTGATCTTGCATCTGTTAACGGTATACATCAATCACTGGTAATAAGATGATGGACTACTATGTTTGACCTCGACACCTCTATTCACATAGTAGGAAATGAACTTGTAGCAGGTTGTGTATAATACTTTCTAGATTGGTGGCATTTCTGATATGCTACCTCCTTGATCGTGCCAGTGTTCATGATATTTCAGCTCTCATGACTTGATTCTAGTGTATGTAAGATATCTTCAGCTTTCATGGAGATTCTGATCTATCTATATTGTATGTGGTGATGAACACACATGTCATATATCATGCCTATTCATGGCCATTGTACTCTTATGTATCTAGAACTGTTGTATGTATTAGCAGTCATATGCAAATATATTTGTACTATATTGTTGGATGGATGGTCCTTCCACCTGGTTATTCATCACTCCACTTCTGGGATGGACTTATAATGTATTTCGACCATCGTATCACCCCTCTGACCTCACACATTAGGGGGCATCTGTTACAACTGATTTTACCACACATGGTAGATCACACATTTATGGCCTTCCCTATCCCTATGCAGACTCTTTGGACCCCATGGACCATTTTTGTACCTTTGATGTTTCCAGGATCATCCCTTAAAAAACTCACTATTTATTGTACATGACTTATAAACCCTTTCTCACATATACACGCGGATATAACCCTTAAACCCATGTACATCGGGATGTGTACAAAAGGACAAATATTTTTGGAGTTTTCCTTGATGTGGATCCAAGTCACTTGTCTCTTGGCCTTCCATATGCCTCGAGATTGCTTGGATTTGACCTTCCATTACCCCAATGAAGCACTATATAAGGAACCCTTTGGATACATTGAAGGGAGAGAATTGAAGAGTAAGAAAAATATAGTCCATTGTTGTCATAGCTTTCTTATACTTGAGTCTACATCCCTTTGTCCCTTGGAGTACTTGGTGTTCTTCCCAAGATTTCCTTTTCTTGTGAGCTTGCTATCGAGAGATGGAGGATTGAAGTGGTGGAGGCCGAGGTGGAGGACTCAGTTTCTTCGGTTCGCAGACGTGCCAACAGAGGTTGTCATTCATGTAATCTTTGACTTATATTAATAGAAATATCTTTTCCTGTCCAATGATGTGTATTAAAATGAATATTGAATCCATGGATGCTTTTAATTGCTTATATATGCTAGAGTAGGCCTAACACCATTATATAGCATGCTTGTCTTGTTTGCTATTGTTGAGAGAGAAAATTGTTAACACAAGCGGTATTGGAAAAAGATCAACGGGGATCTACCTCAACCATCTGGAATAAGGTATGTTTTGAGATCCTTTAGTGTTAGATGTTTTATTTCTCTTGCATATTGGGACGGGATTGATTTCTGCGGTCTCTCTGTCTGTTGTGGTACACCCCAAGCCATAGGAAGTTTTCTCCATAACACTAGACATCCATATATCTATATAGAAACAAAAACCATAAATTAGTATTTAACAGATGAACATCAAGAGAGGGATAGAGGTCATGACGGGAATATATATTCCAATAATCATAGTTAGCATATTTATATCAATCTGATAAACATGGTGCAAAGTTTGTTGCATAGAGAATTTATTTTCTCAAGAAAATTTACATGAACAAGGAAGATGTGTGGAATTCATTGTAGAAACACAAAATTACAAGGATAATACAAAATTAATACACAGCCAAATCTTAATTTCAAAATATAATTCCTTGTATACATATTGTATATCCCAAAAATTGATTCAATAGCTATCTAAGAGATCGTCTCGAAAATTCACCATCCTTTGCTTCTTCTTTGAATTCTCCTTCTGTAGGAGGGAGTCATTGTTACATTTTGTTTTCCTAACTAATTACCAACTTCCCTTTCTCTTTTTTCTCATTCCCACTATATTAGGAATGTTTCCCTTTAACTTCTCCAACTGCATTTGGTTTCATTTTGGCTGAGTTGAGCCCTTTTTAGTGGAACTTTTCTCAGTTGTACTTATAGATGATTGGATAGTTGTCTGTGTAGTTGTTTTCTCTACCGACTTCCCTATTGTCTTTCAGGATGACTTCCATGCTAAAGTATTCTTCATTGTAAGGGGTATCGAAATTATATGATATTTATAAATTTGTTACCATTCATTTCTCATGGTATTATTATGGGTTCTCATGGAGTCTAAATACAAATAATAATTTGTAATATTTTCATAAGAAATGTGTGGAAAAATATAAAAAATATTTGTTAGACTAGTCCACAATTCAAATTCCCTAGTTAATTGACCAACCACTACAATCCCCTTTAAATGACCATCCAAGTCCTCAATTTTATTTCTTCATTCTTCTTTTGATTTAGAATTTTCTAATAGCATATCTTACTGTACAAGTCTCCATTTCCATCCCACAAGTGTTGCATCCATTTGACAATTTCATATTTAAATAACATTTTGAAAAATCCAAATTCTGATACCAAACTATTTATCTTTTTTTGAGGCCTATTCGTCAGATGTTTTTTTCTTATCACTTGGCTGTCCTGCTTGACCATATATTTCCTGTTGGTGACACCCAAGTCTACCAATTTCCCTTTGTTCCAGTTGTTTAAGAACTTCACCACATCACTTGCTATCTATGGCTTGGATTTAATCTCATCCTTTGTCCTTTTTATTTTAGCAGTAGTAGTGGTGGCCAGTTCCAACTTAAGTTGTATTAGTTCAAAATGATCCCAGTGTTGGCTAAATTATTATGCTATTTTATCCCATAGTACCTTTTTTTCTCCTTTAAAGGGACCATTCCCTAACAAATTTTGTTTTGATTGATGAACCTTGTATTTTAGCTCATCTCTCTCATCCTCCAAATGGTGAGTTATCTCATCTTTCTCCTTTACATCATTTTCAAGCTACCTTGACTACTTCGGTTGAGCATTTTACTCCATATTTTTAGTTGCTTGGTATGTTGGAGCCTCCTTTATTGGCTTTGTCGACTTAGGAATTTCTTGAGTTGATGTGGATACTGGTTGAGGAATTGTTTGAGAAAATAGGGATGTCTTATCTAACTTCATTACTGAGATATTTGACTCTAAATCATCCACTTTTTCATGTACTCCTCTATTTATGATTTAGAGTAAAACATATTTTGATTTATTCTATCTTTCTCCTATTGCAATTTCACCGTCGCTGGAGTTTGGACATATTTTATATTAAATACATGCATCTTCTTCTGCAGTACTACAATTTCATTATCTTTCTATTGTAGGAGGGATTTTTCATGAACGGTATCGACTGGATTAACCCCTAGTGCAACAGTTTTACTTTCCAACTCCTTAATAGTGATTTGTTTGGCCTTGGTGGATACATTTTCTGCCGTAAGGAACTTTTCCATATTTTTGTGTTTCCATGTGCATTTTATTCTCTTTGGATAATGATTACAACACATCCTTACACAATAGGTCACTTAACTATCTGTATTATCAATTATGTCTAAAGGAATTAATTGTCCAAAATCAACTTTGTATTACTCTTGTTTGTAGTAATGAAGTGTATTTGGAACAAGGACCTTAGGCTCCAAAATATCCATTCTAAGGTTGTTCTCTTTGTGGTCTAGTGCTACTAATAGTTTCTTCCTTGATGGCTCTATATCACCACTAAGACATTTTATTTCTTCCATGCTTTGCTTCCTTATGTCTAGAAACTTTGTATCACGGGGTCTTCACTTGTTTACCAATATCCTATCACGTTAGTTCATATTGTGGGTTTTAAAATTATAAAAAATAAAACCAATATATTGCAGGTATTGGGGGGATGAGGGGTTTAAGGTGGGGGTGGGTAGGGTGGTTTATAAGGATTGAGGTATAAAGTGGGGTGGGGAGGAAGTTTTAAGTATTGGGAGGGGGTTTCAACAAAAAGAGTTTGGGTCAATATCTCTCGAAATTAAGGGTATTCTTTAATATCCCACGATCGCACGTGCTATGTGAGAGGTTCACTAAGTGAAGTCCCCATGCTTTGTATATAGTGTTTATTGTTCTTGGGATGAACCTATTGTTGTACATGATTATGCACCTAATAACCATAGGTCTGGGGTTACCAACATACTCAATTACTTGCAGACAATTGACTTTATAAAGTACAGAATAGGAAATAGGAGGGTTAGAAGGACTTACTTGTTAAACGAAGGTCGATCCTTGCTATCCTCTTCCTCTCTGTTCCACTTCCAAAGTCTTCAAGATTGCTCCTCTTTCACCTGTCAAGAAACACTCTTCCAGATACAAGATGATTCATGTACACATAAGCAGGTTAGATAAAACACATATCATACTGAAATATAAACATTTATCAAACCACAAGACATGAAACACATATGGAAGAAGTAATCTCTTTATTATCAATAATGGAAAGAGTTTAAGGTTACAAACCAACGTCTGAGACAAGAACTCCTCTGCAACCAAAGGATTCTGAGTTTCACTGCTCCAAAAGCTTCTGTAAACAATCCACCAGCATAACTTTGCTCTCCAAGTGTAAGTATCAACACCCTCCCCAAGGGCTGTATTTATATGGATGAATTAAGGCAGTTCTCGAAGGTTGGGGAAGTTGTAGCAGTTAAAAAAATTAAGTTAAATAACTTAACTAATCTCCAATCAACGAGTGTTTTTATGTTTTAATGTTTGAGACATATTCGCGGGTATGTAGTAGAGCAACCTGCGAATGATTCGCGACTTACCATAAGGGCAACCCTCGAATACATGGATTCGCGACTTGTAACAATCGAGACTCGCAAGTTGTATAGAAGGATAGTTGCAAATACATCTCAACATAGCCAAATGACAAAGTAACTAGGTGGATGGTGAAAGAATGTATTTCATAATAAACCAAGCTATAGTGTTTTGGGCAGACTTCTATCCATAAGTGTCCTTTTGTGTGCCAACATGAGGGATGCCGACACTCAGACGGAGAGGTTCCATTCAGGTGTATAACACCTATGGAAGATGATCCTTATGGTGAATGGGTTGGGCCAAACACTAATGAAGGGTATTATGTTACTGTGACAGGTGGTGTATTTTTTCTCTCTCATTGAAAATTTTCTTCTACTTCTAACTTACTAAGTAACTCTTAAACTTGAGTATGCTCCACAATGGTATGCTCAATCCCTTCTTCTACCTTTTTCCTATCCTTTTTGCACAGTGGATTTTTCTATGGCTCATCAATTTCCATGTTTGTATGGGATTCTTCAACTGATATCATAACTCCTACTTCTATACTTTTCATGCTCTAGTATAGTTTACTACCCAAGGCTACTTGAACCTATTCCCAAGTCAACAACTTAGCTATCTTTTCCCAATCAGGGAGAGGCATGTAGTTGTATCCATAATTCTTTCTTTCAATTCTTTTCTTGGATATGAACTAGTGTTGTTCATAGGCCTATTTCTCTTCTTTATCCAAATTCAATTGCTTCAACATTTATTCTACCTAATACAGATCCCTTCTTCGTTTTACAAGGAAGGGTCCTAATTTTTGGTAAGTTTGAACGTAATGGGATTATTTTCCTTAAAAAAATGATGAAAAATTAGTATCTTCCTAATATATTCCAAAGCAAAACCCTAAGGTTTAAGAAAAATAGCAATTTTTAGAGTTCTTCCTCAAACCCATATACTCTCAGGACAATATTTTTGTCATACACAAACCAATAAAAAACCCTTGTGTCTAGGATCAACAACAAAAAATCCTAGTATAGAGGGAAAATCCTTGGTGGACCAACACCATGATGGACGAAGTATACTATGGGCATGACACTATTCGTAAAATCCTAAAAATTACAATTACCTAGATACCTTAGGACCAGGTATGTCCAATTGTAAGCAGGAAATTAATTTCTTTCTTGATATTTGGGATTCAACACCAAATCCTTGAAGTGTGCATAACTTTGGTAGAGGTAAATAAAAAAAGATACGAGGGATATGTAAAACATTCAAAATCATGGAAGTCTGTGAGCTAAGCATGGAATACCTCTACCAAGTACTGGCATAGGTCAAATATGAGGGGCATAACCACTATTAATGGGGTTGCATTCACCCAGGAAAACATGAATGATTTTAATGTATGGACTTATCTTGATCACACCCAAGTATGATGCATATCAAAGTTAGGTCTTTCCTTGAGTTTTGTAAGAATGCAGAGGCTGAGTAAGGAGGCGAGCCTATTGGGACTAGAAGGACTTCTTTCAGGTGTTTATCCAGGATGTTATTGTTGGGCCATGGAATTGTCCTTATTTTACACTATATTTTCCCTGCTTTTAATCCCTTATTGCGTTCCCATGACCTTGTATAATTATTATTAACCCATTTTTTATGTTTATTTGTGGGATTTATACCTAAGGTGATTTCCATTTGCATGTCCCTAGTATTTCATGTGAATTATGATTAAACATTGGAAAAATTAGTAACATATTTTGCACTAATATTTGAAACATGGATGCGTTTGATTATTTTTGCAGAACCAGCTCCAGCAAAATTGCTGTTACTCCAGTATATTTTCCACAACTCATATGATTGAAGATCAACGAAAGTGGATACTTGACATTTTTCATATGAGGAAATATTAAGTCATCAATATTGTTGTTACTCTTATTGTTACTGTTGCTACTACTCCATGAATCCACCTTGGAGAAACATATTCGTTAGGGGTGATGGTTTTTTATAAATCCATTATTTCTATCATTCTTATATCCCTCAAATTATGATGTAAATTATTTGAATATAAAAGGGACAAGTTGGTGATGGATGAGAGTGCATATTTGGTTTATTTACAAATATTTGTAGAGCTCCATGTAATATGAGATCGACCCAACAAATTAAATTCTATTTGGAGTCACTTAGGATGAGTTTTGGACATGTTATGATGACTACATCTCTAAATTCGAATTTGACTTCAAAGGAATCCTAAACAACATGAAGGTTAGCAAAGGATTTGGTATTAGATTTGAGTTGATTATGAGATCCAAATTATTAGTAATTTGGTGAGGATATTTTGGATCTTCATTTATTATTTGTTATGGAAAATTTATGTATAAATAAGAGTTCCTTCTCCATTCCAAAGAGAGGACTCTTAGAGCAACAAGTCCAAATTGTGATGGAATAAGAATTATATATTTCTTTTAATCTCTTTTGTGATTTAGATTATAGTTCTTTAATTTCTCTTTTGGTAATGTAGATTATAGTTTTTTCATTTTCATAAATTGTAATTAGACTAACTTTTTCTTACTGCATAACATAGAATGTATTTTACTTTGATTTATTTATTTTTGTAGATGTATTTTTAATCTGGTTTCTTTATTTATGCAAGTGTGTTAGATTTGTAGATTAACATGGTTACAATTATTGTGTGCAAGTGTGAGTGTGAATTACTTTCCGCAAGTGTGATTTACGTTATCGCAAGTGTGATTTACTTTTATGCAAGTGTGAGTGTGTTTCAATCATGTAAGAGTAGATGTGAATTTATTTTTCCATACAATGTGAATTACTTTTGGTATTTATTTTCTGCAATTTACTTTTTATGTTACGTGATTTACTTTGTTGCAATGCATAATATATGGCCAAACGTTATTGAGGAAATTTCGGAGAAGTATTGCCATGCTTGTAAAACTGAAACCGTTAGAAAGAGATGGGCATCACCATCAAATAAAGAGAATGTGTGCCTCCCCTTCTACAATTTCCATTTTGAGGTCGACGTGGATGCTGCACTATAAGGTCAATTTCAGGAAAAGTATCATGGCAAACATGCCACCTCAAGAAATCGTTGGGATTTGAAATGATGGTCCAAGATTTGATTCCTGAATTTTGTAATGGAACTGGGATCTATTTCGAGGTTCATCCTAGGAGCCACAAAATTATAAATAATTTCTCATTTAGTGAGGCAGGGGATGGAATTTTTGTTTAGAAAGAATTCTTCTCTTGTGTTGTTTTTGTAACTCTCTTGGTCTAGATAATGATAAATATGCTCTTGCGTTTCCGAGATTCATCATGGTGGTTACATTCATTTTGTGTCTCATGTTTATCCCTTTCATTTATGTGTATTTCTTCTAATGCACTCTATATTAGTATACATTGAATTCACTCTCAGTTAAGCACTCCTAGTATCAGACGCTGCATTTGTTACTATGTTCTGGTAAATGCTTTGGAATCCATCTCCTATGCTCCAATGAAAAGAATAGCCTTTGTTGTTTATTCTACTAAAGGCAGTTCAAGAGATTCATCCACATATAGGTGCCTCTTGCTTCATTGGGATTTTCCTCTTCTTCTCCCTTCACCACTCTTGCAAAATATTTGACTGACTATGTTGCTTACGTTTCCTCATAATAAAAAATAAATTCCCTTTCTCATTTATGCTATAATAGCCTTGATTGATTCGGGATTTGAATCCATGGCCCAATAATTTTTCTGCATGTCTGTTCTGCCACTTGGTAAATCTATCAACACCTTGCTACCTACAGAAATCTATCCTTCTACGAGCTGTCCAAATCTATATATATATGTGTTTCTTTTCTCTATGACAAGAGAGAGCCATCTCTGACTATATCGGATAGAAATATGGTTTAAAGCTAGTTGAAATGGTTACCCCTATGACTTCTTACAGTAACCACTAGAAATTTACAGGGTTCTAACATAAGATTTTGAGCATCTTAGATGGAAGTCGGGAGTAATATCCTTACAATAGTTGTAGAAGTAGAAGCATAATCTCAGGGGGAGATATGATGACAGGGGGATCTATAAGAAGGAATCCTTTGTCATTGCTATCAAAGGGGGAGAAAATTGACCAGAGAAAATGTTTCCATCAATGCTAAAGGGGGAGAATGATGAAAATAGTTGTCAATTGATGTCAAAAGCATTCAAAAATGAAAAATAAATAACTAGTAAACATGATGATAGGGAAAACTTAGTGCAAGACAAAGGAATTACAATTCGGATGGTAGATCGATGACAGGGGAAAATATCCACAAAGTAAGTGTGGAAAATAACATTCCTAAACACTAGAGTGAAGTGAAGAGTTGGACGACCCATATTAGTTGAGAGAAGTTGGAGAATCATTTTTTAAGAACACCGACGGTCATGAATTATTTCCACACAAGAAAAATGAATTTCTGCAATCTGCACTTGATCGTAGATCAATGGTCAGGAGTGTACCCGCACGAAAATCAACGGTCCAGAAAAATTACGGAAGAAAATTGCAGAGGTCCAAAATGGGAAAGTGTGGTTTCACATTCCGCAATATGAAGATCAATAGTCAGGAGTGAACTCGCAAGGAAATCAACAGTCTTGAAAAATTATGGAAACAAAGTTGCGGAAGAAAAATTATGGAGTTCTAAAATGGGAAAGTGTGGTTTTGCATTCTGCAATCTGAAGATCAACGGTCTAGAAAGAATCCGTAAGAAATCGATGACTTATAGAATTTCAAAAATATTATAAGGCACATCCACAATCTACAATCCAAAAGATTGACGACCATAAAAGATTCTGCAAGAGATCAACGATGTGGAAAGAAAATTGCAGAAGTAGCTTGAACAAATTTGGAAAACCCACAATCCACAATCCGCATCTGATATAAGATCAAATATTAGGAGAGATTCTGCATGAAATCAATGGCACAAAATAAATCTCACGGAGAGAAAATTACAAAAGCATTTTCAAAGAAATTTGGAAAACCCAGAATTCACATCTGATCTAAGATTGATGGTCGGAAAAGAGTCGGTAAGAGATCGACGCCACAGAATAATTTTGCGAAAGTCATTCATGATATTTTATAAATCCACAATCCATAATTCGCATATGATCTCAGATCAATGGTCAGGGAAGAGTCCACAAGAAATCAATGATGTAAAAAGTACCTTGCGTAAAGGTAGTTACAGAAAGGAAATTTTGGAAGGACCTTTTGAGAAAAGTCAAAAATGCAAATCCACAATCTGCAACCCACATCTCATCTTAGATCAATTTCCAGGAAAGAGTCCACAAGAAATCAATGGTTCATAAATTCAAAACATGTGTCCACAATCAGCAACTCACAATTACAAAAAGGTCATTGTGGAGAGGAAATTGCAGAAGGATTTTTGTTGCAGAAATATCATTGCGGAAAAAGGAAAATTTAGAAGGAATTCCGGTGCAGAATTATCAGTGTGGAGAATAAATTTTTGGAAATATTTTCATTGCGTAAATTCATTACTGATAAACCTAAATAAAGTTAAAGTATTATTAAAATGAAGAATTGTGTTTTCATGAAGAGCCGCTATATAAGAATGAATAGGCGCAACTGTGAGGAGATGCATTTGTAGAAAACATGTTAGAAGGTATTTATAGATAGAGTGCTGAGTGAAAGAAGTTGTCTTTGTGATCGAGAGCTATGCAGTAGCATCAGTAGATAGAAACCAAATAAAAGCTGGTGACATGGTTGAAAATGCAAAGAAGATCTGGAAGTCTGATGAAATCAAATTAGGGTGGTAGGGTGGTGCAAGGGAACTCTACAATCCTGCAAGGGGGTTGTATCCTACTTCTAGTAGTAGCTGGTAAATAGGGTGTGGTATCATCCTTTCAGTAGTAGCTGATAAAAATAGGGGGTCATAGCCTCCTTCCAGTGGTTGCTGTTAAATAGGGTGTAGTACCATCCTTGTCTGTAGAAGCAGGCATAAACTATTTGTAAATATAATTTTGCAGTAATAGGAAGTATTGGTGGTTTACCCAATTGGGATTCCATGATAAATTTGTGTTCTTGTTGATCATCCGTGTTAATGAATAACTTAAAATTTGTTTAAATTGTTAAAATTTATCTATATTGATTCACCCCCTTCTCAGTATTGTCCAATATTCCAACACTTATATTGGAGTTCAAATAGTAAATACATGCATATCAGGTTGTTAAGGCTTGTATGATTCCAGTGATTGGATTTAGAAAGTGACCTAAACTCAAATTTCTTTCTTTATTCTGTGGTGGTTGCATTATGATTTTGTTTAAGGGGGTTTCAAGTCCAACTTATTCTATAATGATGGAATTATTTACTTTATTGAGACATGTTTCATCCATCGAATCACCATATGAAATAACAAATAATTCACTATTGGTTGTCTCAGGTGATAAATAACCTTCAGGATTATGATTATCAATTTGAACCTCATCACTGATGCACATAATGCTCATGGTACATCAGAAATGTACTATTACTTTATTGTTTATAGCTGTGTGAATATAGTAGATTTAAAAGTGATAGTCCTCAAAAGAATTGACTGTTGGTTGAACTAGAACAATTTTTTTTTGACTTCTTAACAACATGTTATAGTCTAAAAGGGGGCACAAACTAATGCAGGTGTTGATATGTGCTACAATAGAGAAATGAAGAGAGCACTCAACATTAAATGATACCCAATGAATCCAAGATATCACCCACTATATAGTAATAAAAATTGGTCCAGTAGATTGTGTGGAATATGCCATGAAGCATGAGCAAGGAGGCCACTCTAAATAGTATGCAGTACAAACCAGCCATTAGCATAAATAACACCATATGAAGAAGGGTGATCCACCATGCCATCCACATAGGAAATTAAGGATAAATGAGCTAGAGTTCTCACATGGAAGACCCTCCAAATGCCATCATATCATGCCAAGAACTTCATGCGAAAGGGTACCACATGTAATCTAGATGCCAAAGGATACCACATGTTTTATTTTTATGACTTATTTGTTCAATGACAACCTTGAAATTTCTATAACTCTGCACATTTGAGGAAAAGTTATTAAAATTGGGTTGTTAGAACTGAATTGGCTAGTTTTGACTGGTTTTTCCCATACCAACCCAGACTTGTGCACTAAACAGGTTTTGGACTAGTTTGTGATTAAGCCAATTGGCTCAAGCCCAAGTTGTAGAAAACTTTTAGTACAAGACATACTAGGTGTGTTTTTGTACCAAAACATGCAAATGCATGTGGAACATCCTTGAAATGCATTTCCAGCCATACCAATGCATCCCACATGTGAGAAACATGTTTCATACTTTAAAATAGAGTATTTTGTCTTCCAAGTTTATATTTTATCTCCAAATTACATAGGGATTCCCCTTGACAATAAAAAGAACCACTTGAAGTGTAAGGGGGTTGTGCGAGGTGACATTGGCACCTTCCCTAATTAAATTTTAACTGGATGGTTTTGAGTGTTACAAATAATAGTAACCATCATTTTTTTATTGTTTTTTATTTTTAATTGGAAGCAATTTTTATATCTAAGCTTTTCGATCACAAAAACGGACTCCTAAAATACTTTTTATTATTTTTCTTGGCATTCAATATTTTATTGTAGTAGAATAGGTAGGTACTTTGCACATGATCATGTGGTGCAATTTGAAAATGAGAGGACTTTTCCCTTTCCTATACAAGTTTAAATCTGCTTCATATTTTTCTCTAATGGGAAAGTAGGGTTTTGTGTCGAGGGGTGCTTTAAGCCCATTTGAGAATACATGTGAGTTGCATGCAAGGGGTAGTCCCATTGATTTATCTAGAGATGGAAAGGTACATGTTATCACAATTCTTTTAGTTTCCCCTTTGGATGATTCTATCCAATATGGTAGAGGGGGAAGGAAACGAAAGTTCTAACCCAAGAGTTCTCTTACCACTATGGATGGGTAGTTGTCACGCTAGATAGAGCGTTCCTCTGTTTAGGCCTATATAGGAATATTATCTAGATAGATATCTCTTCACTTTAGTCCTAGAAATATGTAAACACAATAATGCAAATTCTCTATTTAGTGTTAATGTATGTCAAATCAACAAGACATATAAAGGATAGAAATTATCAAAACATGAAGAAATTGATGGCTGAAAATCAAGTCTGCAATTTTGGATAGTTGAAAACTTCACATATATTTATAACAATGAAGTTCATGTACATACCATAACCTTATCTCAAGGCTAACACAATCCCTTATCTCTCCAAAACCATATGTAGCGAAAACTATGAAAACCCTAGCTCATACGAAGGATCTCCAACAAGCTAGCATCACACAGGAATGCCCCCCAAGGAAATATGTCTCTTCTTCTTTTATACAAAAACTAAAACCTAGGTTTTCATATCAAAATAATCAACAGTGGCATTATTTATACTTATGAAATGTCTCCTATGGTTGCAAAGGGTCTTTGGATATTAATTGAACTCTTTTTTGTGTTAATTGCTCTTATAGTAAGATTTACATGAATAGCTAAGAAATAGGGACAGTGATTCTCTATGAGTCCAAAGTAAACTATCCAATTTGTTCATAAGTTTGATGAATAAATTGTTTTTTTCCCTCATAGGAGGGAAAATGCTAGTCCTTTTCAATGTCTTGCATGCATGATTTGTTTGTAGATGACTATCTTTAGTTCAAGCCTAATGAATAAGGGATATACAAAGATGTGAATGGTTTTTTAAGCAGGTAAAGTATGTAAGTTCCTAAAGGTTCTCAACCTGTGTTTGAGGAAGTTTTGAATTCCCAAAGAATTATGTCATGTGCACACACAATAGTAAAAACTTATATTTCTAAATTCACACTATTTATTTCTTGATCAGAATTATTTATAGCTTGTTTAGGACACATTTATTAAAAATGTGGTCCTGGACATGACGCCTATAAAATGTTGAAATTTACATTTATTCTTCCAATCACAAGTAATGCCATACATCACATGCTACAAGACTTATCTGTCAAATTTTGACCCTGGACTGAATAATAGGGTGTGCTATCAACTTGAATAAGTTGATTCATGTGTTAAATCTAGAGTATATGTTATAACCTAGAATAAATATATGTGGTAAACTTATTAATATTGTAAATTTGACTAATCCTCTCTAAATGAAACTTTCATTTTGTAGGATGTGCTAGATCTTGCAATAATGATGTATTTTCGATTAAAATATGAAGCAATGGTGGATCTCTAGTAGCATGGACCACTACACCATGGACTCTTCCTAGTAATCTTTCTTTATGTGTCAATGCAAATTTCAACTATGTAAAAGTTTGTAAGGGTGAACTTCTTGTTGTGAATTTTACGTTATGTTTATAGAATGATTACCTATTTTATCCTTAACATGTGAAATGGTGAAAAATCCTTTGTGTTCTATATTAATAATTAACAAAGATTGTCATTCAAGGTGTTGCGATTTGAAATTTAGAGTGAACCTAGAAAATATTCATAGGGTATCTTCTTGTTTTTTAATGGCACATTTGTTTTCATATTTTTTTAATAATTATGACCATAAACACAAGTCAGTGGAGAGCCAGGTTTTCATTTGGTTCTATAAGAGGGCTTTCACTTTTTACTTCCATCATACAAAACTCTAATATGCTAAACTTGGAAAATAGATGGGATGGAGTGGAATATGTATATCTGTCTTTTTTTGGAAGATGGAATTTGCTTGAATTGAAAATTCATTTCCACACTAGAATATAGGAGTAAAAACTCTCAATTGGAATTACACAACAAAAATAGAACATTTATGTTGTCCGTGAATACATAGTAAACAAGATTCCCATTCCAGAGCAAGATTTTTTTGCTCCACCCAAGATGATAGTAATTGTATCTTTTGATGTGGATAAACTTGGTGCTAAAGTTGATGAAATATAAGGAGTTGTTGTTGGTGGAATTATACTAAGAATATGTTTTCTTTGAAATTACATAATTAATTCGTTTATATTGGTATATATGTTTTATATGTATTATGTACTTTTCCTCAACATTGTCTTGCTATGCATGTGACATATCAGAGGGAAATTATTAGTGTCTCTATTGATTTCTATGTTTATTATCTCGTATGGTGTGTTAAAAGTGAATAAAACAATTTAAGTTCATCATGGCATTGTTGTCAAATATGAAAGTGGAAACATCAAGTGTACACCTATCTTTTCAAGAATAATTTATTCTGCAAAATGAGTTGTAGTTTGTTGTTCCTAGAGACATTATTGGTGTTAGTACAATAATAGATCGCACACTAACATGTGTTGATAGGATTGTGGGGAAAGTCCTTGGAAAAGTTGGAGAGATACCCGATGCATTTGTTGATCTTGAGGTATATTTATTTATAGATTAGTGCACTATATTGATAGATATTGTTCATTTGAATATAATATTTGTTGTGTTTTTCCCATTTTAAAAAAAAATTCTCTAGGTGGTTGAAAATATATATGAGCATGTAGGTTGTTGATGAGTGATTTTAAGCATCATTCTATTTAGATCTTATTGTATTTTATTAGAATTACAAATGATGCAATCTTGGTGTTAATATTGATCATTTCCCTAATTCTTAAGAGGTTCTTTCTCAATAAAATAGTGTGTGCTTTACAAGTAGGAGGTTGGTGGTTTAGTTCATCTATTCCCTAATGATATTAAAATAATGGTATTTTTAATCAAATATATTTTATTATGATTTATTATGGCTATAGGGGGGATTTCAAACTGTTTGTGTATGTTGCTACGAGGGGAGATCAAAAACCCCCTAATATATTTATATGAAGGTGGTTCATAACATCTCTCAAAGGTTTGTAATATGGAGTTTTAGGGTGGGTTTCGAGCTTACCACATAAGTGTCTATGAGGGGGGTTTTGAAACTCCCTCATAAGTACCTATGAGGGGGGTTTATAACCACCCCCAAAGGTTTTTAATTGGAACTTTTAAGTGGGGTATGAACTGACCCCAAAGTCACTTTTAGTGTTGGTTTTCATCTCTTTCAGAATTGCCCTTAAAATTCCAAACTTTTAGCGTTAGTGCTATTTGGGGTAATTTTGTTAATACCACCCACAAAGGTTTGTAAGATGGAGTTTTAGGGGCGGTTTAGAAATTCCCTTTTAGGATTCTATGGGGGAGGGGGGGCGGGGGTTTGAAAGCGCCCCCATAGGTACCTACGAGGGGTGTTGGTAATCGACCCCATAAATACCTACAAAGGGGGTTTGAAACTACCCCAAAATGATTGTATTAAGTAATTTAAAGAGGGGCCATTTGGAACTACCCCCATAGGTGTCTATGAGGGGGGATTAGAACTACCCTTAAAATTCACTTTATACGGGGTTTAGAACCACCCCCGAAAGTCACTTTTAGGGGTTCTTTTTATCTCTTTTAGAATTGCCCATAAAATTCCAAACTTTTAGTGTCGATGCTATTAGGGGTCGTTTTTTAAAGACCTCCTCTAAAGCCAAAAATGTCCCCAAAAGTGACTTTTGGAGGCTGAAGAAAAAACCCCTAAAAGTCAAATTTGTTGTAGTGTGAAGAGGGAGTATGGATGCATCTTTACAGGAAGTATTTCAAAGTCCCCAAACTAGTTAGTCATGGTTCATGGATCAGCAAACCAAGGGTTGTAATATCTTGTGGAGAAAACCCACTTGAGTAGAGACATGGTCAAAGTGTTGGAAACTATTGGATACTAAAGAAGAGTTATAGTCTAAAAGTTTTGAGAAATATTAAACCTCTTGGAGAGGTTAGATATCCATGTAGTTGGCTATGTGGGGTATTGTGATATGAAATCCCTATGAAAGTGATCATGCCTTGAAGAACATCACAGAGAATGGCAAGATTGTTAAGAACTTCTCCAGATGGTAGAATATTCTTGAAGTCATAAAATGTTGAAGATTGAAAAAAAACTAAAGACTTTCTTTTTGCATGATATTACACATTTTATGTGTTGTAGATGATGGATATGAAATCTATTGTTTCTATTTTAGATAAACTGCATTTTGGATTGGATCCAGATGATGCTATTGTGTTTTTGAAATATTGTAACTTTGAAGAATATTCTATATGTATTTCTTTGTGGTCCTCGATGGTCCTACTAGGAGAACCATTTGTATTACTTTGTACCCCGATGCTCCTAATCGGAAGAACTAATAAGAGTCATGAGGCAGTCCCCTCTAATTGTAAAGGTGGGTCATTAGCACCCCAGTGTGGTTACTTGAGCCTACATGTGTAACTCGAGCCTACATGACAGATGAGTTAACTTAAGTGAACGGATGAATATAAATAGAGGTGTAGTGCTCCTCATTTAGGACACACACTCTCACTTGTGTAGCGCATTAGTGGAGAAGAGAAGTAGTTGGAGAAGGAGGAGGATCAGGCTTTGATCTCCTTGCTAGTTTTATCTTTTATCTTTTTGGGGCATCTATATTGAGGAAGCTTTTGCTGGGTTTTTCCCTTTAGGGTTTTCCCAGGATAAATATTTGTGTTCCTTTTGTATGGTTGTGCTTGTCTATCTTTCAGTGATCCTGTTTATATGCTTTTGTTATGAAAAATGAAATGAAATATTAATGTCTTAGCTAAGCATATGAAAATTTTAACATGGAATCAGAGCCACCCTGAAAAGAAGACATTGTGCAGCTACAAAATATAGGGCTTCTTACTTTTTGGTTCTCTCTCCACAATTGATCAGAAAAAGAAGGCTAGGATGACTCTCCATTGAAGGGTGCATCTTTCTGTCGAAGCGGAATTCGATTCCGAGCATTTTCAGTTTTCCGTATGGGAAATTAGGGCTTCTTGCAGAAGAAGAATTTTTGAGTGATCCCAACATAGGATTAATATCCTCATCAAAATAGAAGTTTAGAGACCTGGATCAAGATTTTTGGTTGGGTGAAACTCTGGGAAAGTCAAACCCTAGTTTGACCCGGAGCTAGAAAAACCCTAAATACTAAAAATGCTAAGTTTTGGTATATTCACTATATCCCCATATTGGAGACGTTTCAAGAGATGAAAATTGTAGAGACCAAATCTAAAATCCTTATGAACACCATTTCCAACATTTAGCCTCCGATTCGCTATATTATAGGATATGTGATCCCTCTAAGTTAGGGTTCCAACCTCTTCCAGAATTCATCCCTAAACAGGACACCTAGGGAAAATTGCTATAGCTTGGGCTACATAGGTCCAAATGGAATTCCTGAAGATGTTCCAGAAAGAGAACGTACTTTACCTTCTTTGGTCCAAATTTATAAACTTGAAGATGAACCAGTGACACGTGGAATTCTGTACAACTTCACTGTTCTGAACAGTCCTGTAACAGGTCACCTTGGAAAAATTATCATAAATACAAATTTGTGAAACCAAATATGATGAAACATATGGTGTTGGATCATGGACATGCTAGGTTACCTCCATGCCAAATTTTAGACACAGAGGAGCAGTAATTTCAGAGATATCACAGAAACAGTAACAAGAATTTCTGCAGAAGAAATTGGAAAACTAGGGCTTCCTGTTCCAGGAGCTTCCCTCCACTATTTTAAGAAAAGGAGTACATTGGACAGCTCCATTTGAAGATATATATATTTCTATCCAATAAGATCTGAAATATTCCAAGTTTTGAAAATTAGGGTTTGTCTAACAAACCCTAGATCAGCCAGCTCCGGAAGCAGGACGAACACCTCAAATTGGTAAGATCTAATCTTTTGCTATTTGCATTTGAGGTTCTCATTTCAAAGTGATCTATCACATCATCTTGATGATAAGCTTGGTGAAGTTGAAAAATTCCAAGCATGAAAGTATTTGATCTCTCTGAAGAAAATGAATTGGACGCCTACATGAGTAGAGAGGTTCCAGTTCTTGAGGGAGATGAGCCTCAAAGCCTTACACAAGAAGAACTTGATCAAGGCCAAGAAGATCATTGTTGATTCAATCACGGATCAACTTGTACCACTAGTGTCTTCCCTAAAGACATCGAAGATGTTTGATTTCTTGATCAAGCTATTTGAAGATAAGAACATAATTTAGAAGATGGATTTGAGAAAATAGTTGAAGAATGTGAAGATCCAGAATGCATAACATCTTGAAGCAGTAGAAGAAGAAGCAGAGAATGCAGAAGTGGTGATAGCCACCTTGAATGGCCTCCCATGATAATGGGATTCATTCATGCGAGGAATGTGTGCCAGAAGAAAGTGATTACTTTCAGTTGACTTTGGGAAGAAGAAGAAGCTCGTCTCATAAGAAGAGAAGAAAAAAGATGGGAGCAAATTGAAGATCAAGCTATCACCATTCAAAGAAGATCCCTCAAGCGATGAGGAATATGAAGAACTCAGTTCTTGACGAAACTCTTATCGATCTTATCATTTGGATAAGAAATGATGATAAAGAAGAATGATCAAGATGGAGTCTACCCATGAAACAAATAAAATATAAGTATTCAATTGTCATTTCATGATATTGTTTTACATTTGATTATATTTAGTTGATGTGCTATGCATGATAGATTGTTTGCATTAATGACTGTATACTACTAATATGCATGTGATGGGTAAGTAACTCATGGTGCTATACAACTCTCCATTTCTACTTATCAAACCTATTTTCTAACATATTGGATTAGTCTAGAAAGTTTCTATGAGATATGGATGAATGTTGTATTGGCTAGACAGTTGCATGATGCATAAGAATTTGTCGTTATGCATATGATTTATGAAATAGTTCTAACCATGCAACTGGTGTATTTGAATTGTAGGAAAGGTCCTGTACAACCTCCTACAAGAAAAGAAGGATGAGACTTGTTCCAAAGAAAAAGTGATGACAATTCAATAAACATGAATTTGAAGCTCCCAGGGTCAGAGACACCATGACAGAAGAAAGAGCTTCAAAGAGCGGTAGATCCACCTTGAAGGATGAAGAATACCATGGGTATGAGAGATAACTCAAGATGAAGAAAAGAATGCTATGAAAGAAGCTATGATCAAAGAATAATAGTTGATCATGGGGAATGATGTATACGATATGATTTCGAGACATAAAGGAAAGTATGTAGTATCCTCCATATGGATATACAAGAACAAGTGTACAAAGCAAGGTTCGTGATTTGCCTCAGAAAGAATATACTATAACATGACATACTCTATTGAACAGTATATATCAAGCATAAAACCACCTGTACAGAATGAAGAAGGAAGATAATACTCCACTTTAGGGGGAGTGACTACAGATTATATCTGAGTTCGACACGGTACGACATGATGGACAACTTCCTAATGGATCGAGACTTTTGGGTTCCAACCTTCAAAGTTGAATGCAGAAGACTAGGATATGTTGATGATCTGACAAGATGAACTCATGGAAGATGTTATGATAAAAGAATACTATAATGATGTTTGGGATATAGTACTCAAACCAGAAAGCAAGAATGCGGTATCTTACAAATGGATTTACAAGATAAAATATGTCGCTGATAGAAGTAAGGAAAGACTTGTGGCTAGAGGTTTCTATAAGAAAGAGGGAATTAATTCTGAAGAGACACTTACTCTAGGAAGCAAGGTACACTTCCTTCAGAACTATGATGGTAGTTGCTTCCATGATGAAGTAAAGACAATCCTTCCTTAATGGTATGATTGGGGAAGAGTTTTACATCGAAAGGATTTGAAGTTGAATATAGATGGACTCATATATGTAAGTTGAAGAAGGCCCTCTATGGCATGAAGCAAGCTCCTAGAGCTTGGTATGGAAGGATAGACAGTTTCCTGTCAATTATGGGCTTTACCAAGAGTAAAGCTGGTCCTAAACTTTATCTCAAGGTTGTAGAAGATGAACCTGTCATGTTGTTATTATATGTGGATGAATTATTCTTGACAGGGAAGGAGAAACAGATCATGGAAAGCAAGAAGAAACTAGCAGAAGAATTTGAGATGAAAGACCTTGGGTTAATGCACTATTTCCTAGGTATGGAAATATGACAAAGTTCAGAAGAAATCTTTCTCAACCAAGGAAAGTATGTGGTAGAGATATTGAAGAGATTCAATATGTTGGAATAATACAAATCCATGGCCACACCCATGGACTCCAACCTGAAGCTGTTAGTTGATGACTCATCAGAGTTAGTGGATGTGACTCATTACAGACTGATCATTGGGTCATTAATGTACTAAACAAATTCCAGACCAGACATTTGTTTTGCTGTGAACACCTTAAGTCAATATCTTGTTCAACCAAGATGGGTTCACCTAGTAACCGCAAAACATGTGATGAGATATCTAAAAGGGACTATAGACTTTGGTCTATACTATGATGGTAGCCATGAGTATAGATTGTATGGCTACACAGATGCAGATTGGGATGGAAGTATCTTAGACAGGAAAAGCACATTAGGTAGATGCTTTTGTTTGGGGTCTGCTATGAGTTCATGGTTTAGCAGGAAACAATCCAGTGTTTCTCGTAGCACGGCTGAAGCAAAATAAATAGCAGATTGCTCTGCTAAGTTGTGAAGTCATATGGATTTGGAAGCTGATATCAGGTCTCTTTGACCTGAAGATGGATACTACAATGATTCTATGTGATAACCAGATTTGTGATGACAGAGAACCTTGTGTTCCGATTGTAACACATAAAAAATTAGTATTTCTACATACGGGATAAGATGTAGATGATTATGTTTCAGTATTCCCATAATAAAGCTATAGATGATAGTTCAGTATTCACATACTGAAGATGTAGATGATGATGTACTAATGAAGCCTCTGTCTCGGGTAAAGTTTGAACACTTTCGAGACAAGCTTGGTGTTGTTCGAAAAGACCTTCCTCGAAAGGGGGAGTAGTGATGTTGTAGTGGGATTGTATCATCCGTGGGCACTTTCACTAAAGTTATCTGGAGACCTCAGTCCTCAAGAATGAAGAGGAATTGTATCATCCCGGGACATCTGTCCAAAAGTGATCCGGTGACCTCGGTCCTTGAGAATGAACAGGGATTGTATCATCCTGGGACATCTGTCCAAAATAGATCCAGTGACTTCGGTCTTCGTGAATGTGGTGGGATTGCATCATCCCCGAACTTCGGTTCAAAATGTATCCAGAGGTCTCAACCCCCGTGAATGTGGTGGGATTGCATCATCCCTGAACTTCGGTTCAAAATGTATCCGGAGGTCTCACCCCCCGTGAATGTGGTAGGATTGCATCATCCCTGAACTTCAGTTAAAAATGTATTCGGAGGTCTCCGCTCCCGTGAAAGTGGTGGATTGCATCATCCTTAAACCTCGGTTCAAAATGTATCCGGAGGTCTCGGCCCCCGTGAAAGTGGTAGGATTGCATCATCCATGAACTTCGGTTCAAAATGTATCTGGAGGTCTCGGCCCCTGTGAAAGTGGTGGATTGCATCATCCCTGAACCTCGGTTCAAAATGTATCCAGAGATATCGGTCCCCGTGAATGTGGTAGGATTGTATCATTCTTGAACTTCAGTTCAGAATGGATCCAGTGACTTCGGTACTCGAGAATGTGTGTTGATCCCATAATTCCTAGAGGAAGGATTGTCTGAGTTCCACATATGTGTTGATCCCATAATTCCGAAAGGAAGGATCATTGAATTGATCCCGTAATTCCAATAGGAAGGATTGTCTAAGTTCCATAGATGTGTTGATCCTATAATTCCAATAGGAAGGATTTTCTGAGTTCCACATCTATGTTGATCCCGTAATTCCTAAAGGAAGGATCGTTAGTAACTCCGTAAAGACCTAAATCCCGTAATTCCGAAAGGAAGGATCATTGAATTGATCCCGTAATTCCAATAGGAAGGATTGTTTGAGTTCCACAGATGTGTTGATCCCATAATTCCAATAGGAAGGATTGTCTGAGTTCCACAAATGTGTTGATCCCGTAATTCCGAAAGGAAGGATCGTTAATAACTCCGTAAATACCTAAATCCCATAATTCCGAAAGGAAGGATTGTTAGCAACTCCGTAAAGACCTAAATCTCGTAATTCTGAAAGGAAGGATCATTGGTAACTCCATAAAGACCTAAATCCTGAAAGGAAGGATCATTGATGATTTTATGATGACGATGACGATGATGTTGTTGCTAATGATGATGATGTTCTCTGATCGAAAGATCAGAATATGATGATGATGATGTTTCTCTGATCGAAAGATCAGAAGTTGCTGATGATGATGTGCTCTGATCAAATATCAGAATATGATGATGATGATGTTTTCTGATCGGAAGATCAGAATGCGATGATGATGATGATGTTTCAGATCGAAAGATCAGAATGTGATGATGATGAGATCCTGATGATGATGATGCCATATTATCAAAGTATGATGATGATGACGTACTGATCTAAAGATCAGAATATGATGATGAGTTGATGTTAGAGTATGATGATGTTCAGTTGATGATGTTTCTGATCGAAAGATCAGAGGCTGATGATAATGATGATTCTGATTGAAAGATCAGAATGTGATGATGATGATGTTGATGTTTTTGATCGAAAGATCAGAGTATGATGATGATGTTGTTGCTGATCGAAAGGACAAAGTGCTGAAGAAGATGTTGCTGATTGAAAGGTCAAAGTGTTGAAGATTATGTTGCTAATCGAAAGGTCAAAGTGCTGAAGATGATGTTGCTGATCAAAAGGTAAAAGTGCTGAAGATGTTGCTGATCGAAAGGTCAAAGTGCTGAATATGTTGTTGCTGATTGAAGAGTCAAGATGCTGAAGATGTTGCTGATTGAAGCGGTCAAAGTACTGATGATGCTGAAGACTAAAGATTGAAGATGAAGACTATATGATGTTGAAAAGCTTCCAATGATTTATAGATGTATCACCCTGATGATGTTGATGATGTCCTCTATCTCTCTCCTATTATTGTTGTTGTTGATGTTGTTATAGAATACCCTTCTCATTAAGGGGGAGTGTTGAAATATTGTAACTTCAAAGAATATTATATATGTATTTCTTTGTGGTCCCCGATGGTCCTACCGGGAGAACCACTTGTATTACTTTGTACCCCAATGCTCCTAATTAGAAGAACTAATAAGAGTCATGAGGCAGTCCCCTCTAATTGTAAAGGTGGTTCATTAGCACCCTAGTGTGGTTACTTGAGCCTACATGTGTAACTCGAGCCTACAAGATTAACTCGAGCCTACATGACAGATGAGTTAACTTAAGTGAATGGATGAATATCAATAGAGGTGTAGTGCTCCTCATTTAGGACACACACTCTCACTTATGTAGCGCATTAGTGGAGAAGAGAAGTAGCTGGAGAAGGAGGAGGATCAGGCTTTGATCTCCTTGCTGGTTTTATCTTTTATCTTTTTGGGGCATCTATATTGAGGAAGCTTTTGCTGGGTTTTTTCCTTTAGGGTTTTCCCAGGATAAATCTTTGTGTTCCTTTTGTATGGTTGTGCTTGTTTATCTTTTAGTGATCCTGTTTATATGCTTTTGTTATGAAAAATGAAATGAAATACTGATGTCTTAGCTAAGCATATGAAAATTTTAACAGTGTTTAAGTAGCTAGTTAATCTCTCAATGTACTTAGCAGACTTGTTGTATTTTATCCTTGTTACTAAGCATATGTTTGATACCTTTCAGGTACATTATAATAGGTTGTTTATTCTATTTGATACATGGTATACCTATTAAGCTATATAGCTATTATTTTATCTTGAGATAAAGAAATATAAATTGCGACTAGCACTGCAAAAGTTATTGTATTGTGGATTATACTACAAAAAAAAGGTGTATGTTAGACAGTACTACATAATAAAATGTATTTTGTGGATAGTACTAGCTGTTGAGAAGTAGTGTAGTTTTGGGATGCTACCTATTGGGGTGAAATACTTGAGCCTACTGTTATTATGTGTGTTAAAATCAAGCTTTCCAAGAACCTGATGTTTCATGTTATGTTGAAAGACATTAAGATGAAGTATCACTTCATCAGAGTCATGGTCATGTAAGTAAAATTTCAGTACATAGCTCCTAATGAGTAGATTGAAAAAGTGTGGACAAGTTGTTACTGAAAATTCCCACCTCCTACGGACAAGAGCTGTTTCCCTAGATCTGAATGGTATAGGTATAGAACAAAAGACAAACCCAAATGTTAAAATTTCCCTATATCTAGTTAATTGCTTGACTATAATGCCACAATACTTCTCTTAAAGGTTGTCCTTGCTATCCTTGAATATTTTTCCTTTGCTACTGCTAAAGAACCTGTAAAAGATTGAATAAAACAAGAGAAAGATGATAACATACAAGATAATAAACTAGATCTATGATTTTGACCAAGGAATCAAACAATATATACAAATGATACAGTAAATATGGGAAAGAAAATACATTTTTTATTCGAAATTATTGGAGAGACTACAACATTTATGCCTTGGTGTTGAGAGTTCCTTCCAATGGCTCCTTGCCTCTAACTTCACCTTGCCTTCATTAACTTAAGAATTATTTTGACAGAGTTTGGGTGTTCAACACAATTATTCCTCCGCCTTTCCCATGGGGGATGATCCAGTATTTAAAGGCATGGGAGGATAGGGATGGTTGAGGTGGAAGGGAGATCCTAAAATGAAGGATATCGAGATTCAGGTGGTCCTAAAGCATAGGGATGAGGCTACACGGAGGTAAGATTTGAGAAGCCTCTCGAAGCTTCCTTTTTTTCCTTTAACACTCGAGCACCACACTTTTTACATGGAGACAGAGAAATGTTAAGGGGGTAGTTCCATTTTCATGAAGGAAAAGAGTGGTGGCAACTCCCTTTTTGTTGATGTAATTGTAACTTTGGAATGTATTAACTTATATTTTTTATGTATTGTACCCTGATGTTTATTTTAGGAAGTATATGTAGTGTAATTGAGTCATGTCATGCCCCGATGTTCCCATTGGGAGGTTCTATAATGTAAACAAGTCATGTCAAGTCATTATGGGTAACCCTCCTATTGATCAAGGGTTTAAGTCCCCACAGTTGTGGGGCCCTAGGGTTATTAGAATATCCTAGAGAATTCAACCCTAGGTGAGTTATTGTAAGTCGGGGCAATAGTCCCCACCATTGTGTTAAGGATAACCCTCCTTATTGGTCAGAGGAGCAAAGTCCCCACAAGTTGTGGGGCACTAGGGTTATTAGACTCTCCTAGAGATGTCGGCTCTAGCAAGTAATTGTTAAGTGAGGCCGACATGTTGGAGTGGACATTAAGTGAAAGAAAGAATATAAATAGAGAGTGAGCCTCTCTATTTATCACACACACACACACTCACTTGGGTGCATGAGTGAGAGAGAAGAAGCTGGGATCAGAGAGAGAAACTACTTCTATCGGGAGATCATCTTTATGTTTTCAGGTTTTACTTTTGGTGTTGATTCTATCTCTGAGGAAGTTGCGGGGTTTTCTCCTTTATGGTTTCCCCGAGGAGAATTCTTTGTGTCTCTTGTCTCTTGTGTTTTATTGCTGTGCATGTTATTCTCTCTGTTAAAGATCCTAATATCATAATGCTAGCTTGAATGATAAAAATCTAACACTTTTCACATCTAAAAGGAGCGTTGTTGACTTAGGTAATGCTTTTCATCAATGGGAAAGGAGTGTTACTGACTCAAAACAAGCAAAATACAAGGTGTCAATTTTCTTCCTTTAATTTCTCTAAGACAAACTCTGAGGGATTGGAGAAGATAAGGGAATACCTATCTCATAACACGATTGTGACAAGATTTAGGTGTAACATAATTCCCACCAAAGTATGATGTCTAGAGGAAAAAGATAGGAAAAATACTTTGATAGAAGAAGGTGTAGTCCCGAGGAAAAGGTCCAATGGTCAGAACTTCTCAAGCATCACAAAATTTCTGCAGCACCATTTACATTTTGATACATGTCCCAAATGAATTACAACATGGATTTTGACCAATACAATGTAGATCCATGTGAGATACAAAAATTCACGGCTATGAAAATACAACGTAGATCTATGTCATATAGATGCAAATATGAGCACAACCATGAACATACAAATGTGGATCCATGCTAGGACTCATAAAAAATAATCTATCGAAACTTGGGGAAAGCAATGAGCGCTTAATAGATACCTAGGGTCTTTGTCTCGTCTTCCACAAAGTACGATTCTATCCATGTGATTACAATGTCTTGATGTCGAACATGGTAGAAACTACTTGATTACCGGTAAATAACGAGAACCGTTAACAAGTGAGAGGGAAGTCATCATTGATGTCAATGATTTCCAAGGTACCCTAGTACAATATCCTGACTGTGAATAGATGATCTGATGTCGAACACTCAGTTGAATATTTTGATCAAAGTTAACTGATGTGAACCTATGTCAAGAGTGAGAGACCCTGTCATTGATGCATACAGATATCAAGGTACTAATTTGTTTTTTGTTTCTAACACTAATTCCTAGATAATGATCTGAAGTCAACATGAACATTCTCATCAAAGGAGGGCCATGATGAATCCCACATCAACGACACAAAACTCAGAAAAAGTTATGGAATTTTGAGTATGATGTAACCATAGTACTGACTCAAAAGTAACTAACACAAAAAGTTATTTTGACTGTAGGTGTAAAATATCAACATGACTTACCTTTGAACATCAGGTGACACAACCAAAGACTTGGCAGCATTGACTTGACCAGGAAGATACCAAAACACAATGCAACAGTGGACGATGCATTCTTTGAAAGACTCAAAGGAGTGACATGAATCATGAAAGTGGATCGATTCGGGAGCAAGCTGAATACCCAATTGATTGAATGAAATGCAGATAAGTTCCATGTTCAAAGGTGACTAATAACTGCCATTTATTTTAAATGAAATGTATTTCCCTTCCCTTACTTTCCCCATCATGATTGATGAGTTCCTCTTTTCATTTTTACGAGTTCAAAGAGGGTAAGAAACACTCACTGTAGCTTATCCTAAGATAAATCCATTCTCATATGTTTCACGAACCTAAAAAAGGAGGGGTTCATTCCCAAAATACGTTCCTTCATCATTTTATTTCTTGAGTCTGATGAAAGCAAACTCAATCATTGTTTCATGCTTAAAGAATATGAAATGACTAAGAAGACTCAAAAATAGAATTTTTTGTAAATTTAGTCCCTGAGGCCCGAAAAAGTCTAAAATAATACCTTAGAGAACTCTTATAGCCATGATTGGATGGAGTATACCTTTTTCTTAAGTAGTCCCCCCTGGTCCAAAAAAGGGGTAAACTATCACCAAGAATATGACTCTTTAGGTCCTTTTATGAGCGTGAAGAAGGAAAGTTCACTTGACAATCTTTTCACATTTTAAGAGGAAGAAAAGAGCTTAAAAGTGACTCTATTAGGATGTATGTTTTTCATAATACATTTGTAACTAGTTTGAAAAATAGTAAAAGTACACTCGATACCTCTTCACTGATATTTTAACGAGTATGCCGAAAGAATAAAAGGAACTTGGAAATTTTTTTCACGTTTGAATCTAGAGCACAAAAAAGCGATAAAGTAAGCTCAAACCACTTTTCATGTTTTAACCAGAGCATGCAAAATGAAAAGTAAGCTCAACACCATGTTACTGTTTTTAACGAGCTCAAAGATTAGTTGGAAGAATGCTCAGGGAATCTGCTTCATTTTTTAAAGATCTTGCAACATAAAATGAACTATGCTCAACACGAGTCTTTTTGGTAGTATTTTTCCAACATGGTGGTATAGAGATCGGTACTTATCCCCAGTAAAAAATATCCAGTGGCTCAACTTCAATATAGAGAGGTTTAATACATGCCTCCTAAGATTTGTTTCATCTACCTAGTCTTTTTCCTTCACCAAACTAAAAAATCTAGGCTACTACTGTTAGCAGGAATATTTCACCTTTTGCAAACAATAAGGTGTTCCACTGGTCTGAATGGTTCAGATCTAGAACAAATGAATGACAAAGGTTGAAGACCCTCCCTGGACACCATAGATACTTGGAATGTGATGCTTTGATAGTAGCCCTGTGTACCTGCAATCAGATCAAACACGAAAACACATCAAATCTACCAGAATATAATCTACTGATCCATGTTAGTGACTAAGTAATCTAACAACATATACATGTGAAATCAAACAAAAACAGTAATGTGGGATGGAAATCAACTTTGCATTAAGATAAGAATGGAGAAGTTTACAACCAATTAAGCCTTAGTGTTGACATGCATCTCCATGAAACCAAAACTTTCATCCCCATAAGCTCCAAATTTTCTCTCTATGCTCTCCAATGGATTGGGCCAAGTGATCAATCCAACAACATAACAATACCTTAAGATTCCCCCCCTCAACCATGGACATGAGCTCATATTTATAAGGCTCAATGGATAGGAATGGTTGAGAGATTTTTGGATGAGGTGGCCTCCAAGATCCTATGATGGGGGATCTCGAGCTCAACTTACCCAAAATGATATGGATAAGGGAGGACATGAGGCTTATGATTTAGAAGCCTCAAGAATCCTCTCTTTTCCCCCTTTTACCCAGGGTACCGCGTTTCTCCTCTTAAGCTGGAATATTTCACGTTATGCAGATAATAAGGTGTTCCACTGGTCTGAATGGCTCAAATCTAGAACAAATGAAGGACAAAGGTTGAAGACTCTCCCTAGATGTCGTAGATACCTAGAATGTGATGTTTTGATAATAACCGTGTGTACCTGCAATAAACTTAAACATGCAAACACATCGAAACTACCAGAATATAATTTACTGATCCATGTTAGTGACTAAGGAATCTAACAACATACATGTGAAATAGAACAACAACAATAATGTGGGACATAAATCAACTTGCATTAAGATAAAAATATGAAGAAATCAACAGGATTCCCCCCAAAGCATGAGTCTTAGAGGGATACGATAAACAAGAGCTTTGAGAGAACAAGTCATTGCTATGAAGTGAAAATGTTGACTCGATCGAATCATGTTGTCAAGTAGGAATCTATAGTACATCAGTATGTTGACTCATAGACACAACTAACCAAACTCATGGCTGCAGACCGATATAAGGTAGATCCATGAGAGGAATAAACAAGCATGGCTACTAGAATACAACGTAGATCCATGTGATAGAGGACTCAAACTTGGACATAGCTACCAGACATACAATGTAGATCTATGTCATATAGAAGCAAATTTGAGCATAGCCACGACCATACAAATGTGGATCCATGCTAGATATACAAAAATCCATCGCAACCTGGGGAAAAGCAATGAGCGCTTTAAACAAACACCCAAGGTCTTTGTCTCGTCTTCCACAAAGTACGATTCTATCCATGTGATTACAATGATCTAAATTCAAACATCGTAGAAACCACTTGATTATAGGCCAATGATGTGAACCGTTAACAAGTGTGAGGGAGATCACCATTGATGTCAATGATTACCAAGGTACCCTAGTACAATCTACTGAGTGTGAATAGATGTCCTGATGTCAAACACCCAGTCGATTCTATCGATCAAAGGTCAATGATGTGAACCCATGTCGAGAGCGAGAGAATTTGTAATTAAGGTATACAGATCTCAAGGTACTAAATATTGTTTCTAAGACGATTTCCCAGATGATGAGCTGATGTCGATGGGAGTAGTCTCATCGAAGGAGGGCCATGATGAGTCCCACATCAGCGACATGAAACTCAGAACATAGTTTTGGAATGATGTGAATGTAGTAACCATAAGAATGACTCAAAAATATTGACACAAAAGACTATGTAGACTACAGAGATAAAACTTCTTCAAATCCCCTTTGAACATCGGGTGGCACGGAAAGACGACTTGGTAGCATGACTAGACGAGACAGACACGCAATGCGACAGTGGACAATGCATTCTTTTGAAAGGCTCAAAGGAGTGACATGACTCATGAAAATGGATTCTCACGGAGATCAGCTGAATACCCAATTGACTGACATGATGTGCAGATAAGTGCCATGTTCAAAGGTAACGACAAACAACTGCCATTATTTGCAGAACGATTCCCTACCCATTTCCCCCATCATGATTGATGAATTCCTCTTTTTGGTTTTACAAGTTCAAAGAGGGTAATAAACACTCGGTATAGCTTGTCAAAATACAAGTCCAGACTCATATTTTTTACGAACCTGAGAGAGGAGGGGTTCATTCCCAAAATGGGTTTCTCAATGTTTAATTTAACAAGTCCACTGAAAGAAAACTCGGTACCGTTCATGTTTAGAGAGTCTGAACGAATATGGAAGAAGACTCCAAAGGGGTCCTTTTTCATATGATTTAGTCTCTAAGGCCCAAAAAAGTGTAAAATCATACCTTAGAGAACTCTTTCAGTCATGATTGGACGGAGTGTTCCTTTTTCATAAATAATCCTATCCGAACTAAAAAAGAGATAACCTACCATCGGACAGATGAATCTTCAAATACTTTAATGAGTGTGAAGAAGACAAGATCGCTCGACGATCTTTTCATATTTAGGGAGTTCAAAAAGAGCTTAAATGAGACTCCATTAACCTTTTTCATGTTTGAATCTAGAGCACGAAAAAGTAATAAACTAAGCTCAAACCACTTTTCATGTTTTAACCAGAGCATGAAAAATTAAACGTAAGATCAACACCATCTTACTATTTTTAACGAGCTCGAAGATTAGTTAAAATAATTCTCAAGGATTGGTTTCATTTTTACGCAAGCTCGAAACCAATGGGTAAACTATGCTTGAAAAATCCCATTAACATGATATACATAGGTTGGAATCTTTCCCCCATCATGATTTCTAGAGAAGCTTACCCCTGGCATGGTTGCCAGGGGCTCGACATGCCCCCGAGCTTCATTTCATTTGACGATTCTTCTTCCATACCCAACCTAAAAACCTGGTTACTAATGTGAAAATGTTCACCATGGGGGTAGGAAGAATGAGAATCAGGTAGGTAAAAAAAAGGGTTCAAGTTTTAACACTAAAGTGAAGACTCGACTCAATGAAATGGGATCTGTTTCATTTTTACACAAGCTTGAAATAGAAGGTAACTATGCTTGGAACATGGTTTCATTTTTATGCAAGCTTGAAACCAAAAGGTAAACTTGCTTAAGGAAACCTAATTCACTTTTTAACAAGCTTGAAATAGAAAATGAATTATGCTCAAGAATGATTTCATTTTTATGCAAGCTTGAAACCAAAAGCTAAACTATGCTTGAGGAGATCTATTTCATTTTTTAACGAGCTTAACATAGAATGGGAACTTTTCTCAATAATCATTTCATTTCTATGCAAGCTTGAAACCAAAAGGTAAACTATGCTTGAGGAGATCCATTTCATTTTTTAATGAGCTTGACATAGAATGGGAACTTTGCTCAAGACATGGTTTCATTTTTATGCAAGCTTGAAACCAAAAGGGTAAACTATTCTTAAGGAGTGGTTTTATTTTTTAATGAGCTTGAAACCAAAATTAAACTATGCTCTAAACATGGTTTCATTTTTATGCAAGCTTGAAACCAAAAGGGTAAACTATGCTTAAGGAGTGGTTTTATTTTTTAATGATATTGAAACCAAAATTAAACTATGCTCTATACATGGTTTCATTTTTATGCAAGCTTCAAACCAAAAGGGTAAACTATGCTTAAGGAGTGGTTTTATTTTTTAATGTGCTTGAAACCAAAAGTAAACTATGCTCTAAAACCTGCTCCTATCCAACATGATATCCAGAGGTTGGTAGGTTGCCCCCATTTCGTAAAATCTAGCGGCTTAGCTCCATTATGACGTCCATATACTAGAGCCATGCCCCCCATTTTACCTATGATGGGAAGAAGTTTACAACCAATTAAGCCTTAGTGTTGACATGCATCTCCATGAAACCAAAACTTTAATCCCCATAAGCTCCAACTTTTCTCTCTATGCTCTCCAATGGCTTGGGCCAAGTGATCAATCCAAAAGCATAACAATACCTTAAGATTTCCCCCCTCAACCATGGACATGAGCTCATATTTATAAGGCTCAATGGATAGGAATGGTTGAGAGATTTGTGGATGAGGTGGCCTCTAAGATCCTATGATGGGGGATCTCAAGCTCAACTGACCCACAATGATAGGGATAAGGGAGGACATGAGGGTTATGATTTAGAAGCCTTGATAATCCTCTCTTTTTCCCCTTTTACCTAGGGTACCACATTTCTCCTCTTAAGATGGAATATTTCACCTTTTGCGGATAGTAAGGTGTTCCACTGGTCTGAATGGTTCAAATCCAGAACAAATGAAGGGAATAGGTTGAAGACTCTCCCTGGACGCCGTAGATACTTGGAATGTGATGTTTTGATAGCAACCCTATGTACCTGCAATAAGTTTAAACACACAAACACATCAAAACTGCCAGAATATAATCTACTGATCCATGCTAGTGACGAAGGAATCTAACAACATACATGTGAAATCAAACAACAAAAATAATGTGGGATAGAAATCAACTTGAATTAAGATAGAAATATGAAGAACTTTAAAACCAAGCCTTAGAGTTGACATGCATCTCCATGAAACCAAGCATTCTCATCCCCATAAGCTCTGACTCTAGATCTCTATGCTCTCCAATGGTCTTAGGCCAAGTGATCAATCCAACAGCATAACAATACCTTAAGAGTTCTCCCCCTCAACTATGGATATGATCTTGTATTTATAAGGCTCAATGGATAGGGATGGTTGAGAAATTAGTGGATGAGGTGGCCTCTAGGATCCTAGGATGAGGGATCTTGAGCTTAACTAACCCACAATGATAGGGATAAGGGAGGACACGAGGCTTATCATCTAGAAGCCTCAAGAAACTTCTCTTTTTCCCTTTTTACCCAGGGTACTGCATTTCTCCTTCAATGACAGAGTGGTTCTGGTAAGAAACGCTTATGGACTAAGGGCCATAAGTGGTGGAACCGCTTGTGGACAACAAGGGATAGGCGGTGCGAATAAGGTACCTCTCCTGAACAATAGGGAAAGCACGGTGCTGGGAATTTTCATGAAAGATTGATAATTAGCATGGGTTTCCACTGCAAGAGCTGAGATTCAGGGCAAGTATGTATGTTAAGAGTCTTATCACATGATGGTGACAGGATTTTGGTATAACAACTACTAAGAAAAGTTTCACCAGAGACAAAGGAAGAAAGATGATGTAAAGGTAAATGAAATGAAGGTTCCAGTCCTAAAAAAGGATGGAAGACTCATTCCAAAGGGATGACCTATTTCATTTTTACACAAGCTTGAAACAGAAAAGAAATATGCTTGAAGGACGGTTTCATTTTATGCAAGATTAAAACCAAAAAGTAAACTATGCGTGAGAAATCCTATTTCATTGTTTTTTAACGAGCTTGACATAGAAAGGGAACTATGCTCAGGAATGGCTTCATTTTTATACAAGCTTGAAACCAAAAGGTGAACTATTCTTGAAGGCTAGTTTTATTTTTTAATGAGCTTAAAACTAGAAGTAAACTATGCTCAAAATGACATATTTCATTTTTACACAAGCTTAAAATAGAAAATAACTATGCTTGTGGGGACCTGTTTCATTTTTACACAAGATTGAAACATAAAATAACCATGCTTGAGGACATATGTTTCATTTTTTAATGAGATTGACACATAATGAGAACCATGCTCACAAACATTTGTTTCATTTTTTAACTAGCTTGACACATAATTGGAACTATGCTCACAAGCCTTCTCTTACACAACATGATATCTAGAGGTTGGTAGGTTTCCCCCTTTACATAAAAGCTAGCATCTTAAATCTAATATGATATCCATAGACTAGAGCCATGTCCCCTATTTTACCTATGATGGGAAGAAGCTAACTAGAAGAGAGAGAAGGAACCACAAGAACATGCAGAACATTCAAGGAATTTTGATTACAAGGAATGATGAGATGGTAACAAAGGAACACCGATCAATGGTCAGAATATTCCCATCATGGGGAAAATGCATCACTCTAAAGAGTGTGGAAACTAAAACCTTCATGGTGTACACATAATCACATCCATGGAGAAGATTGAAATATAAAGGACCTTGGACCACCATAACATCAATACAGACAGTTTTCCCTCCTAATGTAATAGGTAAATGAGGAAGGATCCCTAAAGGTGCAATAGGTCTTCAATTAAAATACATTATCTGATCGGTGTCTGGAACAAGCTGAAGAGAACCTAAATCTTTCCAAGCAGTTGAGGATAGAATGCTAACATAAGCCCCTTCATCAACAATAGTGTGAAGAATCCTCTTAGCGATAAATTTCACAACTATCTAGAAAGGAACACTCAAATGAAGATGAGACTCTGTTAGGTTAATCTAGTCAAAGGAAATAACCTCATTACTTGGAGAGGATTTTGTCAAAAGAGACAAAATTTCCTCTTGTATATAACAACCAGAACTAACTACGAAAACTTCAGCATGATTCAATTCGCTCTCAACTAGAAGAGAGGGACAAGATGAAGACTGTGTCAAAGCGACTACTTCAATATTAACACTCTTTGATGAAAGAGTGGGATTGAGTGGAGATGACATCAACTCGAGCACTTTAACTTCACTCTCCAAAGGGAGAGTGGGGAGAACAACCTTTTCTTCACTCTTTAAAGAAAGAGTGGAATCAATCGAGGATGTAGCTGGATCGACCATGTTATTAATCAATGATAGGTCAAGGGACAACTTACGATAACCTGTTGGAAGCTATTGCTAAGGAACAGTAATATCTTCCAACCAATTAGAAGCTTCATCCATGTGAGGACAAAGGTAGGTAAAGTGCATGTCCTTACAAAGAAAACAAGGATTTCTAATTTACCCTTCCAACTCTTAACCACATATTCACTGGTTGAAGGGGTATCATTAGTAATATGAACAGAGGATGATTACATCGGCTTTCAATAAACCTTAGAACACTCTTCTAAAACTAGGGCCAGACCATGAAAATATTTTAGAAGGTGATCGCTCTTGCAAAACTTACAAGGGAAATTGGGATTACACGGTTTTTGGGTCTGCAAATCAACATTCTCCACACTAGGAGGAGTAATTGGTTTTTTGTTTTTTTTTTCTTCTTCTTAATCTTCATTTTCTTCTTATTCTTATCCACCTGACTACTAGTACTACAACTTTCAATAGGAGAATAGGAAGAAAAGGGAGAATACACACATGGAAAATAAGGCGAGGGATCACCATGATGTTTATGCTCCTGTGATGAAGGGTTAGGATATGAAGAAATTGGTGTACATGGGATAACTAGACTGGAGAGTAACCAAAAGGTAATCTGATTGTCAATCGAGGAAGGACTAAAACAACCATGAAAGGAGTACCAACATCCCCATATGGAGGGTAAACAAAATGCATACTTGGTGAAGGAGTCTCTTGGTTGGTAGTCCTAGAAAAAAAATTCATAACTATGTAACAAAAAATATCTCTCACTTCTAAAAAAATATAACTATATAGAAAATAAGTTCTAATCAAACTAAATCAACAAGAAAAATATGTGAGAGGAGTGGATTAAAGGTCTGGAACCTCATGGGATTGTCAAACCATCACAACTCACTATATACCGTATGGTCAAACAATAGAGTGCGCCAAGGAGGATTGGGACCATACCCTTTCCTGAATACCTAACTACTTGGATGATACGTGTGTAGTAATCTAACTGAGTGCTATTCTCAGTGTATTGCGATGATAGGACGACCAAAGGGATTTTCTCAAATGGTCTAAGGATTCCTAAAGGTGTCTCACGATATACGCAAGGTACGTGGGAGCTCCACTCCGTAGTAGTGTTGTATAATGCACAACCATTCGAAAGGGGAATTATGATATACAACTGACTACATGAAGTACCTTTCAATATACATCAAGGGTACGTGAAAGGCCATTTATATACTAGCGGTACGTGGAAGAACCACACGATCCTCGAGATGCAGTGTAGGAAAAAAATGACAACTCCTACATTTAAAGATGTCGGAACATGTATCTAACCTAACATACAAATTGCTAAAGATTTTAAACTTAAACTAGATATTAATTATATCTTGAACGGTTAGGTGGATGCATGAGGTGAGGACATAAAAAGTAAAACCATGTAGTATGATTGAGCAAAATTTCACTTTAACTTTTAGGGTATGCCCTATTTAAGGAAGGGAGAGATAGGTTCAATTTATTTGAAACAAAGAATAAATCCCATACAAAAATACAACAAACTTCCTTATGTGGTTCGTTCCTAAGTGAAACAAACAAAATCTTCTATTTTGGAAGGAGAAGGAAGTGAGATCTCAAATGAAAAGCAAGAAAAAATTGTTACGAATTTTATACAAAAGTGTTCAAATTTTCAACTGAAGCGAGGATAAACTAATCACAAAATTCTACAATAAATTTTATATGTATTTTTCACAATTTTTTGAAAAAAGGAAAAAACATACAAAAATCATGTATAACAAATGAAGAAAAACTGAAATGAATATTTTCTTGTTCTTTGAAAGAAGTCAGAAATCAGAGATCTAACAAAACCAAGTTCTAGTAAAACCCAACTATGAAGCTTTAAAGACCAACATACATCACAATTCTAGAAAAAAACTATGAATTCTTATGTGACATGTGAATTCTCTTGCGAGCTATAGGGGGTATGGGGGGGTGGTCTACCTTCCCGGCCTGAGGGTTTTTGGATCGTTTTTTTTATTGAGTTCTCTATTCAAAAATAAAATGTAGAGTTCAAACCACAACTGTAACAATCTAAAGCATGGATCTCAAACAATAAAAACAAGAATTTAATAATAAAAAACCATACAAGGCTAAAAATAATACCTGGCACCACTTCTTGTAGGTGTTCAATAGAGAGTTATCGCTATAGGACCAGTTCTTATCCACATGAATAGAGTAGTGGCACCACTTACTACAGGTTCACACCACTGTGTTACTAGTTCCAACACCGCTTTTTCACACAGGGAAAGAGCAGTGGCACCGCTTTATGCTGATAGGGAATACATGGTGGCAGCTCTAGAACCGCATTTAATATACATCCCAAGCTTGGTGGTCGAGATGGTGATTTGAAAAATAAAAAAATGTGACATAAAAGTAAGTTATAAACTAAAAAATGAACCCATACAATCACCATAAAACCCAGTGAACCAAAAATATGAAGATCCAAAGGTTTATAGAGGCAAACCAATCAAATTCAAAGAAAATATACATATCTATCAATTGAAAAAGTATATCTACAAATTGAAAATGAAGGTGGAGGTTTCAGCTTACAAAATATTCAGAATTCGAAGTAGTCCCGAGTGGAGTCGCCATTTTTGTTGCTGGAAATTCCCACCTCCTGCATACAAGAGCCGTTTCCCTAGATATGAATGGTACATGTCTAGAACAAAACACAAACCCACATTAGAGGAAATTTCAACTCAAAATGGGCCTCCTAAAAAAAATTAATAAAATAATAGTCAAAATAATAAATTAATATTTATTAATTTTGGAGGAAGAAAAGAAAAAAACTACTTTTTTGTTTGTATTTTCGACATATCTCTCAGTGTTTTTACTCAAATTTCGATTGGGAGACCTCAATGGATGCAGAGTTAAATTCCGCATCCAATGAATACCGACTCGGCATACTTTTGATGGGCCCTGCTACCCCGAAAACAAGAAATACCTTAAAAAATGTGATGATGATGTCATCATCACATTTTTCAGGTATTTCTTATTTTTGGGGTAGCAGGGCCCATCAAAAGTATGCCGAGTGGGTACTCATTGGATGCGGAATTTAATTCCACATCCAATGAGGTCTCTCAATCAAAATTTGATTAAAAACACGGGGATATATGTCGAAAATACAAACAAAAAAATAGTTTTTTTTATGATACCTATCCCCAAATTTATATTAAAAAAGTGTTTAATACCTATACGATATTTCAAATTTAAAGCAATTTCATTGGATAACACATGAGGAAATGGAATTTGAGTTTATGTTAAAAGGCCCATTTTGAGTTGAAATTATTTCCTCTAATGAATGTTAAACTTTCCCTAGTTCTAGTTAATTGCTTGACTATAATTCCACAATACTTCTCTTGAAGATTGTCCTCGCTATCCTTGAAGCTTTTTCCTTTGCTACTGCAGAAGGACCTGTAAAATATTGAAGAAAACAAGAGAAAGATGATAGCATACAAGATAATAAACTAGATCTATACTTGTGACCAAGGAATCAAACAATATATACAAATGATATAGTAAATATGGGAAAGAAAAGACATTTTTTATTGAAAATGATTGGAGATACTACAACCTTTATGCCTTGGTGTTGGGAGTTCCTTCCAATGGCTCCTTGACTCTAACTTCACCTTGTCTTCAATAGCTCAAGAATTATTTTGACAGAATTTGGGTGTTCAACAAAATTCTTCCTCCCCCTTTCCCATGGGGGATGAACCAGTATTTAAAGGCATGGAAGGATAGGGATGGTTGAGAAAATGATGGATGACGTGGAAGGGAGGTCCAAAAATCAAGGATCTCATGCTCTAGGTGGTCCTAAACCATAGGGATGAGGCTCCACGGGGGTAATCTTCGAGAAGCCTCTTGAAGCTTCCTTTTTTTCCTTTAAAAATCGAGCACCCCACCTTTTACATCGAGATAGGGCGGTTTTAAGGGGGTAGCGCCATTTTCATGAAGGAAAATAGCAGTGGAACCTCCCTTTTCACATGTAAAAGGAGCATTGCTGACTTAGGTAACTATTTTCATCAATGGGAAAGGAGAGTTACTAGCTCAAAACAAGGAAAATGCAAGGGGCCAATTTTCTTCCTTTAATTTCTCTAGGAAAAACTATGAGGGATTGGAGTAGACAAGGGGATACCTATCTCATAACATGATGGTGACAAGACTTAGGTGTAACACAAGTCATTGTCAAATATGAAGTACAAACACGTATGAGATAAACTTTGTATTGCATAAAATGTCTGGTAAAGAAAAGGATGTCTCGCTTGCTGAGAGGGAATGTTAACTATACAATATTAGTAGTCCTTATTCGATATTTGTGTTGTATAAAGTCAGAACTTTTGTTGTATTAGTATAATAAACTTGCGTTATATCAAGTTAATTACTCGTGTGGTATTAAGTCAGGAAATTGTATTGTATCATGTCCTATCTATGTCCTCATGTATTGATGTATGATGCATGTAATGTGATCTTGTGTTGTATCAAGACTGGACTTTATTGTATCAAGTCTATGGACTTGTGTTGTATTATGTCTATACTTGTGTTGTATCAAGTCAATGATTCTCATATGCATGAGATGAATCTCTAATTAAGGAGATGGTCTTGTGTTGTATCAATATTAAACTCTTATGTTGTATCAAGACTGTAGACTTGTTTCGTATCAAATTATAAACTTGTATTGTATCAATTCATGTGGTTATAGTATGTGATATATTGCTAGTCATGATCACTAATTGCTATAAGTTTAATTTAAGGCTTAGCTACTGTTAGAGTGAATTACTTTAACATATGACTATATGGATTGGGGTAGTATATATGATCATCAGTATGGAATAATTATTCTTAGTATGATATGATAAGATGTATAAATAAATACATGTGTGGACCATGCACTAATTAATTAATGATAATGACATAAAGCATAGAGAAAGAGAATGTTTTCGAATTTCCTATATTTACCTCCAAGTTAATTCAGATTGTAATTTCTTCAGTAAAATACTTAGTTGTAAATAAAGAATGTATCAGTTAAATCCTTAGTTGTATTAGTTGTAATTGTAAGTGATCAACATTTAGTTAAGTAAGAAGATCCATGCAAAAGATAATAATATAAATTGTTTTCTAAATGTGAAGCACCAAAGGAATTTAGTTAACCTCCTAAATTTATGGTCATACATTTAGTTAAAGATTAAAATACATAGTTCAAGTTAGCCAACATTCAGTTAAAACTAATAATGAAAGGAAGGACGATATCTTTGTGCATGGTTGGCTCGCTGGCTTGTTATTAATATGCTAGGCATATGGTAAGTTGAATACAGTTGATTACATTGTTGTATTGGATATCTCTTATGTGCTTCTAAGGTTACATCTCTTATTGAGCAATCTACTTATCTGTTGTAAACCATTATATGCAAATATATCTATCATACTCAAAGAATTGTTGGGTTTTTCATCCTTCATTATTGGAGGGTTTTCCCAGGGTATATCTTGTCTCTTATATTTGAATGATGTATGTGGATAATTTGTATTATGAGATTCATATATGCAGTGATTGATTAATAACATATTTAAATTTCATGCATATCTGTTTTTGCTCAAACATTCCCAATAACAAAATAGTTCTAACAAGGAATTTTCTGACATTCCCTTCAATGATCAAGTAATGAAAGAAAGGGATAAATGGATTTATAGTGGTATACCATCCTTCCCTGGGAAGGGGCAAGTTCTATCAGCTCAAGGGTAGGTATATATTAATTTGTTTTACCAGTTTTATTATGTCAAATTTTTTATTAATGACATTGGTAATTAAAAATTTACATAATATTAGAATTTCTTCAGTTGCATAGTTTCATGAATGAATGTGTTGACATTTTTGAAGTTGCAAAAAAGGATAGTCTTGAAGAAAATACGACTCTTTTCTTGATATCTGATGATTTGTGGAACAAATGGTGAAATGTTTTCTAGCTTTATAAAAATGGTTCCTTGGCATGTTCACCAAAGAGTATTATGCAAGATGATTTTGTACATAATAAATTAAAGCAATACACTTCAAATTTGTTTAGACCATGACATGATCATAATGAAGGACAATTACATATTTTATCAAATAAAATATTGGAAGCATTTGTTTGGTTATTATTGGATATACTTCTAATAACCTAGGTTCAATCCTTCCAACAAATCCCAAGGCACCGACCCAACAGGGTGTAACCCCATCGAAAACACCTAGGACACAAGTGAAGTCTCACTCGAGATACCTATGAGAGCTACAGGAACCGGGTTTCCACGGTGTTAAACATGATCTTTCCATGAAAAGAACCTACAGAAAATCCAACAAAGCCGACAAATGAACCGACATATAAATCCATCGACATGCAACGATGATAATAACATACTACAACCCATTAAGCATTTGTCATTCCATTTACTTATGCATAAATAAACATATTATCGTTAGTCACAACAAAACATGGTACATCACACAATATTAGCATACACCATTCGACACAGGGATCTTAACATGGAAACCCATATGGGAGAAAACCACAAAAACACTCTGCATTTGGCTTTAGTTGTGTCTCGAACACTTTGGTCTATGCACACGTCCTGCAAACATATCTTCATAATCCCCATTGCATTACATCTATGCACACATTTTGTTGATAAACAATAATTTATAGTCATGTCTATTATTCATCATTCTTATTACCGTAAACAAACTTACCAAAATTGTACTTCGACCATCCCTATCTTATCTTGCAACCAAAATAGAACCAACGATCACCAAAAATAAATTCAAAAAGGAACAACCTAGAACCACCAACAACAAAATTTAACCTCAAAAAATCCCAACCCTTTTCATTATATAGGCTCTATTGGCTGCATTTACATTCCGCATGCTTACTACCCATAAGTGGACTCCCCTCTAACTAACTCATTGAATACATTTATTATTCCCCTCAAAATTTCCATGATTGTCAGAGTCGACCATTTCCACCCCCGCTCCATTACAACCTCGTTCGCACTGCGGCCAATTTTTCCTCTTATAATAAAAAATTTGTCAACTTATCTAGGGCCAACAATTATCCATGGCATTTGATTGTTCTTCTCAAGATAAAACATTGGAACAGTATTGTAAGTGGATTAAATATGAAAGAGATTTGGAAATTATTATTTGTGATTATTATATATGATGGATAAATAGTTCTATACTTCTCACACTGTAAATGACATATATGTAGTTAAAGTCTACAAAGTTGCCCCAAATTATTTCCAACAATTGTACTGTATTTTATGTCCATAAAAGTCAACAAAACCTTTGAAAAAGCATAAAAGGGAGAGGAAAATGAATATGTGTTACCCAAAATATTTCAATCAGTGCAAACACAGTATTTTCCCCTAGCCTGCATGGGGAAGATCTAGAATAAAAGGACACATCGATGTATCCTCTCCCTAGATGAATGAACTACTTGAATGTTAATCTCTCCTCAACTCAAGTGTGGAAGGTTTTCCTTGTTTTGTATATCCTTATGTGGTTAGCTACACTTGCAATGGACACAAAAAACAAGACACAAGATGAGAGAAACATGATGATTCAATAATATATACTAATGATCAAGGAAACTAGTAATAAACAATCGATATGAACACGAATAATTTATGGGAAAGGGAAACATGTTTGTATTAAAAATGAGAGAATAAATACGCAACCAAAGCCGTAATCTTGAAGCTTTTATTTTACAAGATTTTTTGACTCACTCACACATACACGATGTAACACCCTGATTTTGACCCCGTTTGCATTAAATGTATATGATGTATATATTAATCGTGGTGTGGAGCTAAAGGAAAAAGCCCCACCATCAATTTGGTTGTGTTATGTTCGGTGATTGAAATCGTTGCTGATGGTATATCATGATATACGACACATATTAGTTTTAGCATCATGTAAATATACATATTTAATTAAAATAAACCCCAACCAGCTATGTCAATGCAACCATAATGAAAAGGGCATGATTTTTCCCAAGGATAAGGGGGGGGATTGTTAAACCTTGAACCAATGGGGGAAAAGCCATGTGTCAGCCACCTAGTTAATACTCCTTTTGTTAGTTGGAGCTAGTTATTGCTGGGAAGTGGTGGGTGGCAGGAATGTCAGTCTTTGCCACATGCCCACTCCACCAGCTATCTCTCCACCTTCATGTGGGTAAGAGAAACACCACTACGCCACTCTCTCGTCCATTTTTTTCACCTTCTCACATGTAGGGGGTTCGAATGGTCTTCTCACATATAGTTGAGATAAAGGGATTGCGATTCTATGTGTGGGGGCTCGCTCTCCCTTCTTTCACCGGATTTCTGGGCTGTGGATGCATCTTTCCCTCCCACTCACATAGAGAGTCTGTCTCTTTTTTGATTGAGGAACTATGAAATGTTTCGGACCTTGTTGTGAGTACCTATGTGGTGTTGGCCATGTTTTCCCTCACATACATATTGGGAGTATGTTTTCTTCCCCATTGCGGTCTGTGTAAGTTTTCCCGGGGCTTCATTGTTGATCGTGGGCTGTGGTTTCCTCACTGATCATGGGCTGTGGTCTCATCCAAGTCTTGTTGACTATGTTTCCCTTTACAGAGTGGTATCTATTGTAGGTGGCTATGGAGTCGTTTTGGCCACGATAGGGCCAAGAATGACTTAGGGATTTTCTTCCCTTGTCTAAGCTGTGAAGTGCTTGTTTTGCTGCATGAATGCAGTGGTTGGTCTTCGGACTGCATTAGAGTGGTGATGAGGGCCTAATTTGTTTGACAAGCCTAGTGTGTTTGGGAACCAAATAGATAGAGCTAGAGGGCTGGCTTTCTTCTCCACCACCCTTGAATAGCACTGGAAGGGAAGTCAGGGCCCAAGGGACTGTGTAGCAGAGAAGGGACTAATTCCTTGTGTTGTGTGTGTGTGGGTGTCTTAGAAGTCAGGATAGTTCTGTTGTAGGTGTCCCTAGCTCTGTAATGAGCTCACCAGCTTAGCATTTAGCCTTTCCCATCTCCTTGATGGTCTGATAAACCCAAATGTGTTGGCTTGGCTGATCTGTGTATCCTTGGCTATGTGTAATCCTGCTTGTTCCTTATTCCTTGGGGAATCATGCCCAGATTGAGGGTGGAAGCATTGCTGAGAGATTAAGGAGCACGCTGGCCTATGGTTGGGTGGAACGTTGCCGCGACATAGCTGGTTGCAGGACAAGTTCTTTATAAGGTAAGTATTCTTGTCTAATTTACTTCTGCAATCATATTTGTTGTTTAATGAATGATGATAAACATGTTGAATGCCTGAATGAATGTATGTTTGCTTCCACTATGTATGTGAATGATTATGCATATTAGCTTGTTTTATGTTCAATCATTTTAGTTTTATGTCTGTTCATGTTCATAGGGGCGTTTTTGCCCAGATGGTTAATGTGATGGTAGCATACTCTTCGTCGGTCGGAGGGTCAAGGACGTTACAATGTGGTATGCGAGCTAAAGTTGTGGCATGGGCCTGAATGGGCCATGTAATATCAGCTAGCAGAGGTAGGTTTCCTTCTGCCCCATAGAGATCAGAAATATATGATAGGAAACTTTCACAAAGTTTTCTAAGTCTTAGGCCATCGGCTCATCAGAGGACTAAGTGGGAACATCCTTCGATACAACATAATGCTTAGTCAGAAGACTGCTCGATGAGAGACTGATGGAAGGAAATTCACAAAATTTTTGTAAGTGTAAGACTATCGGCTCATTGGAGGAATTAGTGGGAATCCCACCCGATGCCGTGGACATATTAGTCTGAAGAACCTCCGATGCAGACCCCGGCGGCGGTGAAATTAGTTAGCCGGATCAATGACATTTAGTTGATTTCATCGCTGATGGTTAGACAATGGAACCACCGATGAACTACATCAGAAGAATTAGTGGGATTACTACCCGCCGTTGTGGCTGCCAAAGGGACTATCCTTCTGATGGATAGAGTCCCCGACTGTCGATGCCGCAGTAGATAGTTGTTCCGATAGCCGATGCAGGGGAAGACAAAGCGGAAAATTTTTGAAATTTTTCTAAGGCACGAGATCATCGATGATAAGAAAATTTTAGCTATTGGGATCACCGATGACTAGAAGATGGGATCGTCGACGAATAGAGGATGAAGCTACTGAGGTCTAGTGAAGTGGATCGGTGATTATTAGTTGAAGGAAGAGCCAATCTAAAGAAGAAATTTCTTTGAAAATTTATCTAAGTGTCAAACCCATCTGCGATTGGTGGAAGATAGATGATTGGAGCACCAATCGATGGATGTTAGTTGATGAAACCGTCGATCAAAAAAATTTAAAGGTTTGTAAGCCGTCGTTGCGGCAGTCTAAAGAACTATTCACCCGATGAGTAGTGCATCCGACTGTCGATGCCGTAGTGACTACAGGTTTCGACCGCTTATAGGACTGTGGCGCGCGGAAACTCCAAAAAGTTCATTGGCCGTCATTGTGGAAGCCTAGTGAACTAGCTATCCAATGAGTAGAGGATCCAATCGCTGTCTTGAAAGCTTAGATGGCTGAAGATCCAAAAAACGGAAAACGATTAGCTGTTTGATCACCGAGGAATAGTACTTGGCATTGCTGATAAATATTGGAAGCCTAGACAACTATAGATTTGACACACCGGAGAGAAATAGACGAATAGACCATTGATGAGCTAGGTGTTTTGGGTTGCCGAAATGTCATAATTTTAGTTAGGATGAGGTCTGATTGGGAAAAAAGGAAAATTTTGAGTTTTTCAAGTAGGATTTTCAGCAGATTTTCAGTGGTTTTTCAAGGCTAAAAAGGAGGAAGTGACAACGATATTATGTTCCATATTGCATGAAATCCAATGATTTACAAAAAAAAAAAAAACAAGGGCACTGCCCTCGACCCACCCAAGCCACAAGGGGGCATGCCCCTTTAACCCCCGTCGTCCCCTTGAGACAGTCGTTCTTTGAGGAAGCAAACTTTGTGTTTTGGGGAAAAAATGCCATTTTATGATTTTTCCAGGAGAAGGTAAGTAATTCTGATTTGTGTAAATGTTATGCAGCTAACGGTTGTGTTACTAACATGTTTGCAGAATCATAAACACCTTCAAGGGTAGTATTCTAGGTGGTACAGTTTGGTAAGTAAGTGGTGGTTCAGCTATGAGAACCCATGATGGTTATGATGCTCGGGATTCCTATGAGTGTGCACGAGACGCCATGGGAGAAAATGTCCATAATGGAAATGATGACATAGAGTCTAATGGAAGGAGATTCCAAGAGACACTGTTAGATGTTGCAGCCACCATGAGAAGCTTGATCGAAGCCCAAAAAGAGCAGCATCAGTTGAATGCTGCTATGTTGTAGAGTTTGAAAAACTTGCAAAGATAGATAGACTCTGGGTGGGGTACAACAAGACCAGAAGGTAGTAAGAGTAGTACTAGGAGTAGGAGAAGGACTTCTAGTGAATCATCTGACTCCGAAGACTCCAGCGGGGATTCAAGCTCTTCTTCTTGTAAAAGAAAAAGAAAGAGACACCATAGGGATCGCTCTCGGGATGAATTTAAGAAGGCTAAACCTCCTACATTTGATGGTGAGGTAAAGACTAGACAAGAGGCTGAAACTTGGCTTCTTGGGATAAAGAAGTACTTTCAAGTTCAGGATTATTCGGGAAACATGAAGGAAAGAGTTGCCATATTCAATCTGAATGGAAGAACATCCATCTGGTGGGAACACTTCAAGCAAGTAAAGAAGATCAGTGAAAGTAAACTGAAGTGGAAATAGTTCAAGAATTATTTCAAGCCGAAATACCTCTCTGACAGGTATTATGATGATAAGATCAAAGAATTCCATGAGCTGAGATTGGGACAGCAGACCATGGAAGAGTATGGAAATAAGTTCTTGGAATTGTTGAGGTATGTCCAGTACATCAAGGATGAAAAAGTGAAGGTCGAATGTTTTCTGAGTGGATTTCCCCAGTCTTACAAATATAGAATTGAGTTTTATGAACCTAGAATTCTTGAAGAAGCAATAAGGAAGGCTAAGTATTGCTATGAGCAAAGAAAAGGTAAACCAGATTACCATAAAGCATGGAAGGACAAGAAGAATGAGAAGTTTGACCAAAGAAAGAAAGGTTTCGAACCTTCTAACTTCAGGAATCAGCAGAAACAACCATCCCAATCTGCGAGTAAGCCAGTTGGAGTGACAGGAGAAAAGCCTAACATCCACAACAGAATAGAGGACCGGTCCAATGTTGGAAATGTGGAGGAGCCCACATGTGCAGAAATTTTCCACTCAAGAATGAGAGTTCAAGGCCAGCTTACAACATTCAAGAAGTAGAAATAGTGGGTCAAGTAGCATGGGAAGTCCCTAGGATTTATGCAGCACTGGAGGACCGCTAGGAAGATCACAAGTCAACGGTGGTTGAACTTAAAGGTAAGATTGTTGAGCAATCTGTTTCTATTTTGACTGACCCTGGTTCTACTCATAGTTACATTACTCCTAGAGTAGTGGCAATTTGTGCTTTTAAGAAAGTAAAGCATAGGAAATCTTGGTTAGTTCAACTAGCCACTGGAACTAAGAGAAAAGTTAGTGAAGTGGTAGATAAATGTCCATTGGTTGTGAATGGATTGATCACTTGTGTAGATCTGAATGTTCTACCACTTGGTTCCTATGATGTTCTCATTGGAATGGATTGGTTAGAAGCTCACAGGGTAAAGCTTGACTGTTATAACAAGAATTTCGAATGCATGGATGAAGAAGGGAACCCAGTAGTTGTGAAAGGTATTCCAAAGGTGATTTCAGTAAGGCAGGTTTCAGCAATGCAGTTGAAGAATTTATGTAGGAAAGGTTTCCAGTTGTATGTAGCTCATATTTTGGAGGCATCAGAGGATGAAACTCCTAGGTTGGAGGACTATCAGGTGTTACAAGAATTCAAGGATGTGTTTCCTGATGAGATTCCAGGGCTCCTCCAAAGCGGGACATTGATTTCACAATTGAACTTGTGCCAGGAGCAGCATCAGTGTCCAAGACACCCTACAGGATGAGTACACCAGAGATGCTAGAGTTGAAAATGCAACTGCAGGAGTTGTTGGAAAATAAGTATATCAGGTCGAGTGTGTCTTCGTGGGGAGCACTAGTTCTGTTTCTAAATAAGAAATATGGTACACTCAGGTTGTGTATTGATTACAGACAGTTGAACAAGGTTACTATGAAGAATAAATACCCTTTTCCTAGGATTGATGACCTCTTTGATCAAATGAGAGGAGCAAAGGTATTTTCCAAGATTGACTTGAGGTCTAGTTATCATCAGGTGAGAATCAAGGATGAAGACATTCATAAGACAACCTTCATAACAAGGTATGGACATTATGAGTTTGTAGTGGTACCATTTGGTCTCACAAATGCACCAACTACATTTATGTGCCTTATGAACAATGTCTTCAGCAGGTATTTGGACATGTTTTTTCTAGTTTTCCTTGATGACATTCTTGTTTATTCTAAGAATGAGGAGGAACATGAAGATCATTTGAAATTGACATTGCAATTGCTCAGGGAGCATCAGCTGTATGAAAAGATGAGCAAGTGTGACTTCTATAGAGATAGAATTTAGTATTTGGGTCACATTATCTCAGAAGAGGGTATATATGTGGACCCTGAAAATATTGAGGCCATTATGAATTGGCCTACTCCAAGAAATGTGACAGATGTAAGATATTTTATGGGACTTGCAGGATACTACAAGAGATTCATTGAAGGAATCTCTAGAGTTGCTCATGCCATCACTTCTTTGCAAAAGAAGGGGATAAAGTTTGAATGGACATCTAGGTGTGAAGAAAGCTTCCAGCAGTTGAAAAATATTCTGACCAGTGCACTAGTATTGGAAGTTGCAGATCCAGAAAAATATTTTATGGTGTGTACCAATGCATGCGGACAAGGGCTTGGAGGAGTCCTTATGAAAGACAACCACGTGATATGTTACGAGTCGAGAAAGATGAAGGAGCATGAGAAGAAATATGCCACTCATGATCTAGAGCTTGCAGCCATAGTACATTCTCTCAAGATGTGGAGGCATTACTTGATTGGTATAAGATTTGAGCTCAGGATAGACCATTGTGGTCTGAAGTATCTATTTGACCATCCTACTCTAAATGCTAGGCAAGCAAGATGGCTAGATTTTTTATGTGAGTTTGATTTTGAAATCAAGCACATAAAGGGAAGAGAGAATAAGGTAGCTGATGCACTCAGCAGGAAGATGCAGGAAATGCATGGGGCATCTCTTAGTATTTTCCAATCAGATTTGAGGCAGCAGATTGTTAATCATACTGCTGGAGATGAATTGTATGAGCTAGTGATAGAAAAATTGCAGTAGAAAAGTCTTGAGAAGAGGTATGAGGGATATAAATTGGAAGAAGATGGACTTATTACTTATAAGGGTCTAATTTATATTCCGAATGTAGCATATTTGAGGAGGGTTGTTATGGATGAAATCCATCAAGCTCCATATTCTGGTCACCCAGGATATCAGAAGACAATTACTACCGCCAGAAAGCAATACTTTTGGCCAGAAATGAAAAAGGACATGGTTAAATACATTTCAAGGTGCATGAAGTGTTAGCAGATAAGTTTTGAGCATCAACACCCGATAGGTTTGTTGCATCCTTTTCCAGTTCCAGAATGGAAATGGGAAGTTATTTCCTTGGATTTTATCACAGGATTGCCGATGACTTGGAGACAACATGATTCCATCATGGTTGTGGTGGAAAAGTTGACTATGGAAACACATTTTATACCGGTGAAGTCTACGTATAAGACTGATGACATTGCAAAGATATTCATGAAGGAGATTTTCAAATTGCATGGATTACCTAAGGCAATAGTCTCTGACAGAGATGTCAAGTTCACTTCCAATTTTTGGAAGGGGTTGTTTGCATATTTGGGTACAAAGCTAAACTTCAGCACTACATACCATCCTCAGATAGATGGGTAGACAGAGAGAGTTAATTAGGTGCTTGAAGATTACTTACACTTGGTAGAGTTTGCTTATAACAATGGATAGCAGGAATCCTTGGGGATGAGTCCGCATGAAGCTTTGTATGGAAGAAGGTGTAGGACACCAGTGACTTGGGATAATCCAGTGAATAAGGTTGTGCTTGGACCAGAATTAATCAAGTAAATGGAGCAAGAGGTTGTAAAGATCAGGTAGAATATGAAAGCAACACAGGATAGATAGAAAAGCTATGCAGATAAGCATAGGGTGAACAGGGAGCTCAGTGCTGGGGATCATGTTTAACTCAGAGTGAGGGCAAGGAAGAGTTCCTTGAATCTTGGAAATTGTGCCAAGCTATCACCAAGATATTGTGGGCCGTTTGAAGTGCTTGAAATAATGGGGCTAGTTGCATATACACTTGCATTGCCTACTAGAACTAGAGATCATAATGTTTTTCATGTTTCTTTGATTAAGAAATATGTACATGATCCTAATCATGTGATTAATTGAGATGTGATTCAGGTGGAACCTGAGGGAGAGTTCCAAATAGAGCCAATGCGAATCCTTGACAAGAAGGTCACAATGCTTCAGAACCGAGCCATAGGGAAGGTAAAGTTGCAATGGGAGCACTATGGGCCTGAAGAGGTTACATGGGAGCTGGAGGATGCCATGCGATTTGCACATCCATTTTTTTTCAATTCTATAGAACACTGAGGCGATACCAGTATAGAATTTTTGTTCAATTTTGTAAAGCACTAAGGATAGTGCTATTGAAGGGGGATGGGAATGTAGCACCTTGGTTTTGACCTTGTTTGCATTAAATGTATATGATGTATATATTAATCGTGGTGTGGAGCTAAAGGAAAAATCCCCACCATCAATTTGGTTGTGTTATGTTCGGTGATTGAAATTGTTGCCAATGGTATATCATGATATACGACACATATTAGTTTTAGCATCATGAAAATATACATCTTTAATTAAAATAAACCCCAACCAGCTATTTCAATGCAACCATAATAAAAGGGGCATGATTTTTCCTAAGGATAAGGGGGGGGATTGTTAAACCTTGAACCAATGGGGGAAAAGCCATGTGTCATCCACCCAGTTAATACTCCTTTTGTTAGTTGGAGGTATTTATTGCTGGGAAGTGGTGGGTGGTAGGACTGTTAGTCTTTTCCACATGCCCACTCCACCAGCCATCTCTCCACCTTCACATGGGTAAGAGAAACACCACTATGCCACTCTCTTGTTCGTTCTGTTCACCTTCTCATGTGCAGGGGGTTCGGATGGTCTTCCTCACACAGAGATGAGATAAAAGGATTGTGATTTTGTGTGTGGGGTTTCGCTCTCCCTTATTTCACTGGATTGCTAGGCTGTGGATGCGTATTTACCTCCCACTCATGTAGAGAGTCTGTCTCTTTTTCGATTGAGGAACTATGAAATGTTTTGGAGGTTGCTGTGAGTAACTATGTGGTGTTGGCCGTGTTTTCCCTCACGTACATATTGGGAGTCTATTTTCTTCCCCATTGTAGTTTGTGTAAGTTTTCTCGGGGCTTCATTGTTGATCGTGGGCTGTGGTCTCATCCATGTCTTGTTGACTATGTTTCCCTTTACAGAGTGGTATCTGCTGTAGGTGGCTGTGGAGTCGTTTTGGTGACGATAGGGCCAAGAACGACTCAGGGATTTTCTTCCCCTGTCCAACCTGTGAAGTGCTTGTTTTCCTGGATGAATGCAATGGTTGGTCTTTGGAATGCATTGGAGTGGTGATGAGGGCCTGATTTTCTTGACAATCCTGGTATGTTTGGGAACCACATAGATAGAGATAGAGGGATGGATTTCTTCTCCACCACCCCTGAATAGCACTGGAATGGAAGTCAGGGCCTAAGGGACTATGTAGCAGAGAAGGGTATGATTCCTTGTGTTGAATGTGTGTGGATGTCTTAGAAGCGATGCTAGTTTTGGTGTAGGTGTCCCTAGCTCTGTAATGAGCTCACCTGCTTAGCATTTAGCCTTTCCCATCTCTTTGATGGTCTGATAAAACCAATTGTGTTGGCTTGTCTGATCTGTGTATCCTTGGCTATGTGTAAGCCTGCTTGTTCCTTATTCCTTAGGGAGTCATGCCCAACTCAAGGGTGGCAGTGTTGCTGAGAGATTAAGGAGCATACTGAACTATGGTTGGGTGGAACGTTGCAGTGACGTAGCTGGTTGCAGGACAAGTTATTTATAAGATAAGTATTCTTGTCTAATTTACTTCTGCAATCATATTTGTTGTTTAATGAATGATTATGAACATTTTGAATGCCTGAATGAATGTATGTTTGCTTCCGCTGTGTATGTGAATGATTATGCATCTTAGCATGTTTTATGTTCAAGCATTTCAATTTAATGTATGTTCATGTTCATGGGGGTGGTTTTTCCTGGATGGTTAATGTGATGGTAGCATCCTCTTCGCTAGTCAGAGGGTTGGGGATGTTACACACTACAAAATATGCAACATCTCACTCACAACCACTCTCTCTTTTCCTCCTATACAAGACTTGAATCCAACAACATAAAGGTGTTATATTGGTCTCCCCTCTCACATGGTCCATGTATCTTTCTTTTGTAGGCTAAATGAATCCCAAAGGGGTTGAGATATTTTTGAAGGAAGGTAGGGAATGATCCCTATGGGTTAGGATCTTGAGTGTCACTTATCCCAAGTGGTTATCATCATCCTCCATGAGATATTTCTCCTAGAAGGTTCTCGAAACTTCTCTTTTTTTCCCTTTTTGGACTTCTAAATCTCTCTGCAAATGGGCTAAGTGCACCGATGCTTATTTGGTTAGGTAACAAGCACCATCGATAGACCGTGTCAATGGTTAAGAGGCATCAGGAATTCCTGATGTTTTGTGCCATGAGGTAAGGTGCATCAGACTGCTTAGGATTGAGTAGTAAGACTCTAAAAATATGGTCTAGATAGGGACTTCAAGGGATTAAGCATTAGGATAGTTTTTGGATGTAACATAATTCCCCTCAAAGTATGAAGATAGAGGAATGTGATAGGTGAATTTTTTTTTAGATATGATTACAATATCAGAGGTAAACGAGAGGTGAGTGAAGAATTGACACAAGACTAGTCACCAACTTGTTGTCCGCCGATTGCATACCAATAGCAGAAATATTATGAAAGCTATCTCCTCACTTGTGAAAGTGGGAGAGGTGTGACCTTGGGGGCAAGCATAGAGCTAGGTACTTTCACCTACTCCTAGCTCCTCTGTTTAGGCTATCTCCTAATGAAGCCAAGGGGGGTAGTCCCTAACAAAGAGTTTTCTATGGCTCAATGTTTAAGTTAAGTTTTGGATGTTTTGGATGCGGATGGGTGTTGTTTAGGAGTTATTGTGATTTAAAATGATTAATATTAAGGGGATGATGATTAATTAAATCAATCCACGTTGCTAACAAGAGATCACACAAATAAGAAAAGATTCCAGACTTATAACTTAAGCATTAAAATATAATCAATTGAAATGGACCATAGACAGTTGATCAAGATAGAAAATTAATCAAATATAACAAAGGACCAGTGCCTTATGGAGTCAAATAAGTGCGTGAAATAAAGTCTAGGAATTTAAGCTAGTGAGTATTAGGTTTTGCAAGTGCTCTTGGTATATTTTAAGAGTTTTTTGTTTGTGATCTTCACTTATGGTGGCTGGATGTCCTAACCGGTAATACCTTTAGTGGCTCCGTTCGAAGACATGACGGACCTATTTGGGGTCAAAGGTAAGTGTTCAATAACTTAACTACCAGTGCCCAGATTAGGTAGCTCGGCACCCACACTTGGAATTTTCCCACATGCCTCGGTATTTATCGAACAATGCTGGTGCGTTGGTTATGGGGAAAAGTTTTAGTTAAGTTCCTCTTGTGGGGTTTAGAGATCCAATGTCATTTCTGGGTATTCCGATCGAAGATCGGTCAGAGCATACTCCGGCAAGGAGGGAAGGGGGTTAATTAATTAAAGGGGTGCGAGTTTCGAATTTTATTAAGTTAATTAATTAAAACTCTCCGACAGAGAACGCTCTTGACCTCGTCTTATGACAGTGGTTCAAGAGATTTAGCTAATCTAGATGAAACTAATGTAGGGGTTATGCAAACCTAAGATGCTCTCCGATAGAGAGTGCTCTTGACTTGTGTTTCTGCAAGTTCAAGAGTCTTACTTATGAGGATTAATTGATTAAGCAAGCACAAGATGAAATTAGTTGATTGGACTCTCCGACATAGAGCACTCTTGATCCACCTTATGGTGTGATTCAAGAGATTTGCACAGTTTATTTACTTAGAAAGATAAACAATTAAAAGAACTGAGTAATCAACTTAATTAAAAAGTGATGAATTAACAATTAGTATTCTAATATTAATAAGCAAATATAATTTAAGCATGAACAAGTAAACACAACACAATCCTCCCCAAATGGGGGAGGATGAGAGTGGGGACTTAAAAACCCCACTCAAGTACAATATCTTTATTAAACTTTATTGCAATATGCCTTAAGGATTTTAATCCTTGAAAGGACTTTTCCAATGAAAACAAAGTAACTCTATAATTATTAAAACTTGTAAAAAGGAGAGTGCTTTTTCTTTACTTGAAACTTTTCTTTAAATTTTTTTTTTGAACTTTGTGGAAAGGGAAAAGAAAAAGCTTGAATGAAAACAAAAAAACAAGATAAAGGAAGGCTGAAAATAACAAGGAAAGGATAGGAAGAAGGAAGGAAAACAAAAAGAAGGTCAAAGACAAGAACATGAAAGAAAGGGGCAACCAACTATGAGGCCAAAGGAGTTTAAAAAATGATGAAAATGGGGCAGCGATGAAGAAGGGAGATGTCTGTCATAAAAAATGCAAAACCGGACAGCAAACAAAAAGTGGCCAAAAAGGCCAAAAACAAGGTTCAAGAGGGTCCAAAAATTGGGGCAAAAAAGAGGCAAAAAGGGGGCATAAACTAGGGTACACTAGGGCTGTCCAAAAGGAAGAAAAGGAGTGGTGAACTAAGGCAAAAAATGGGCAGCAAAGAAGAAAGAGTGAAAAAAGACAAACAAAGAAAAAAGGAAAGGGGATAGCAAGCAAGGAAACAAAAGGAGGTCAAAGAGAAAAAAGAGAACAAGAGGAAGGAAGTTCGGTAACTAGGTGTATTGTTTAATCTTTGTTGATGGAAGGAAGGAGAAACCTTGACTGTTGTATTTCTTTCTTGGATTGAGAAGCGCTTAGGAGAACCTGCAAAACGAAGGAATTAGATGAAAATAACCACCGGTTCATGAAGAATAGCTTGATCTTTAAGCTTGTCCTTCACCTTTGATGATATTTGCAAAACCCTTGAAAACAAAATTAAATCCGAACAAAATTCTCATAAACTAGATTGTTAGCCCTTCAAGAGTATATATTGAATAATGATTTAATAATTGAAAAAGAGAAGGGTAAGAGAGATATCACCAAAAGATGGTGTGAATCCACAATTCCAATAGCTCATGCATAGACCTCCAAAGTCACAACTTTATTCCAATCTTTAAACAAATATTACAATAATTTTGGCAGAGTGTTCATACCCAAAATCTCCTTCCAATAGAGCTGAAAGAGCCTCTATTTTAACAAATGAAAGAGTGCTAAAACCCTAAAACCAAAAAACCAACCCTAACCAGCTTATCCACCCAACAAAGAGGCCAGACCTAAACTGGAGAACCGGGAGTGAGGGGAGGCCTCCACCCAGGCAAGGTGCCCCCACTCCAAACCTGTGCATTGAAAACAAGCCAAGGATGAGGCCACACGTGTGAGTCTGGATATAGGTAAGCTCATCCTTTAGGTTTGGAAGGAGCCTGAGCTAGGTTTGGGAAGCCCACTGATGGTGTAAGCTTCAGTCTTCACGTTGATCAAATCACCGGACCAATGAGAGCTCTCCATCTCATCTTTAGCTGGAGATGACATGTCTGATAACTGATAATAAATTAATTGCTCTCTTAATGATGACTGAAGCTGAGTTATGATAACTACAATCATCATAAGTGTTCCATGAGATGTCATTTAGTCTTTTATTTTACTAAATTTGGATTAATTTGGAGAGTTTTAGTTTTCTCCAAAATAATTATTTTTTTTAATAAAAATAATTTTTTACTCAAAACTAACTTTTTTGAGTAAAAAGGCATTATGTGTCCGATTGCTGATCTGAAAGTTGGTTCTGACTGGCTGGCTGATCAAGAATGATTTTTGGCTTAAGGTTAGAGCCTTCAATCACTGAATTCTGAGTCCGGATCACGAACGGGTTTTTTCCATTTAATTTATGGAAAAATTAACCCAAAAAACTTAGGAAAGGTAATTAAAAATTAAAAAATAATTTTTCACTGTTCGAAAAAGATTTTTTCGAAATTTTTTTTTATGTGTCCAGATAACTTAGGACATGACCATGATCTATCTAAATAATGTTTAGTAGACTTATAACACTCAGTTGGGCTCTAATAACCCCCCAAGGCCCAGAATTCAACATCAGGCATTCCAGCTTTGGAGGAAGCGGGAGAAAACCTCGTCAATTATACTTGGCTGAAGGAAAAGCATAATTGTCAGGGGCAAAAAACTCCCTGGAATACCCTATTTTTAATTCTACGTCTTAGGATACCGAACCACTCAAAAATATCCTACTAGCACATTTTATTACAAACCCCGCGAGGCCATGGTCAAAATTATTCAAATAAAAAAGTGACTAGCCAATATTGGCTAGACAAGCAGACGGATCAACTGATACACTGGAATCATACTTTGAACAAGTCTGTCAACCGACGGCTCCTCAGGTAACCCAACTATGGTACAAAAAAATTGGTAACACAACTATCTGACCTTATCATGGATGCGGACCAATACACTGCATATCCATATATAATGACCGTGTCATGGATACTGAAAATACACTGTATATCCATGATCAACAAGACTCAAATCTGAATATGGATATGAAACATACAAAGTAGATCCATGTCATCCTAACTCAAAACTTGAACATAGCCACCAAACATGCAATGTGGATCCATGTCATGATTTCAAATAATACTCCATCGCAAATTGAAGATAGGAACATATTCAAATGCATCGCTAACCATTCAGGTTCTTCATTCAAATTTGAAATGATATGATTCTATCCATGTGAATAGATGTCCCGATGTTGAACATGGTATAAACCACCTGATTACCGGTCATTAATGTATAAAATTAACAAAAACGAGGGAGATCATTATTGATGTCAATTATTCCCAAGGTATCATTACATTCCACTGAATGTGAATAGAGGACTTGAATTCTAACACTCAGCGAAAATTTCTAATCAAAGCCCACTGGTGAAAACCCATTGTTGAAAGCAAGGAAAGCTACAATTGAGGAATGCAGGCTTCAAGGTACTTGAACTAGTTTCTAAGGATTATTCATGGATGATGTGTTGGTGTTGACAAGAATAGTCTCACCAAAGGAGGGCCATAATGTTTCCCTCATCACCGACATGAAAATTAGAACAAATATGATGTTGAAGTGATGAAAATAACCATAGGACTAATTCAGATGTGACTGACTCATAAGCAAGGTAAGGTAACTATAAATGTATACTTTAGTGGAGACTTCCCTTGAAAATTAAATGACATGACAAATGACTTAGCAGAATTGACTCAATGAGGTAGAGACCAAACGTAATGCAAGGACAAGATGATGCATTCTTTGAATTGACTCAAAAGAGTTAAATAAATTATGAAAGTGGATTGACTCGGTGACAAGATGAATATCCAAATGTTTGAAATGAAAATGAAGACACGTGTCATGTTCAAGGGTGGACAATGAGTTGCCGTCAATACAAATGAAAGAGGTTCCCCATTCCCTTAATTTCCCCATCATGAAGGATGTGTTCCTCTTTTCTTTTTAACGATATTGAAAAGGGTAACAAATGCATGATGTAGCTCATCAAGTGATGAGTCCATTCTCATACATTTTAGGAACTTGAGAAAGAAGGGGTCATTCCCCAAAAGGATCCTTCATCGTTTAATTTTATGAGTCCCAAGAAGGTAAACTTAGTCGTTGTTTCATGTTTAGAGAGTCTGAAATGACTAAGAAGACTCTAAGGTAGAATTTTTCGTAAATTTAGTCCCCAAGGACCAAAAAAGTATAAATTGATAGTCATGATAAAATAGAGTGTACCTTTTTTCATAAATGAGTCTAATCGGTCCAAAAAGGGGGTAATCTATCACTGACTAGATGACCTTTCAAATACTTTTACAAGCATGAAAACATCAAGCTCGCTTGGTGATCTTTTCATGTTCAAAGAGGCTAGAAAAGAGCTTAAAGTTGACTTTGTAAGGGGTTATTTTTTCATAAACCATTTTAACGAGCCTGAAAAAATAGTAAAATAACACTCAATACCTCTTCACTGGATGTTTACTGAGCATGCCGAAGGTATAAAAAGAGCTCAATACCTTTTTTCATGTTTGAATCCAGAGCATGAAAAATCAATAAAGTAAGCTCAAAACACTTTTCATGTTTTAACCAGAGCACGAAAATTGTACAAATATCTTACTATTTTTAACGAGCTTGAAGACCAGTTGTAAGAATGCTCATGCTATTTGCTTCATTTTTTAATGAGCTTGACATAGAATAGGAACTATGCTCAAAATTGTGTTTCATAGTTTAGAGAGCTTGAAACTAAAAGGAAAGTATGCTAAAAATGAGTCCCATTGACATGTGTTTTCCCAACATGATGTTTAATGGTTGGTACTTTCCCCTAGTATAACTGTCAAGTAGCTTAACTCCAACGTAATGTAAAAGGGTTGGATATATGCCCCCAAGATTCATTTTGTCTTCTTACTCTTATCTTCATTCAACTAAATTGTTGGTTACTCCTAGGAAAAGGCTCTCCAGAGACAGAGGAAGAAAGAGGATCAAGTTATACAAGTAAATGAAATGAAGGTTCACGTATTGAGTCTAGAAAAAGAATTGGCACAAAAGAAAAATCTGTTTCATTTTTTAACGATCTTGACACTTAATAGGAACTGTTCTCGCAAACATTTGTTTCATTTTTTAACGCGCTTGACATAGAGAGGGAACTATGATCGCCTCCAGTTCTTAGCCAACATGATGTCTAGAGGTTGGTGGGTTTCCCCTTGCATAAGAAACTAGAAGATTAACTCCAGTATGATGTACAGAAACTAGAGACGTGCCCCCAAAGCTTCCCCATGATTGGAAGAAGCTATCGATTTTCAAACAACTAAACTTCGACATGATGTATGGAGTCAAGAGACATGGAAGATGAAGGGAAAGGAATCCCAAGAAAATGTGGTACATTCAAGGAAGTATAATGACTATGATATATACAATGATCAGGTTTAACAAAGGAAAGTTGATCAATGGTCACAATATTCCCATCAGAGGGAAAATGCATCACTCTAAAAAGTGTGGAGACTAAAACTTTGGCATAAAAATAATCTTGTCCAATGAGCAGATTAAAATATAAGGGACCTTGGATTACAATAAAATCAATACAGACAATTTTCCTTCCTAAGTTTATAGGTAAATGAGGAAGGATCCCTAAAGGTGCAGTAGGTCTTCGATTAAAAACCAATATCTGGACAGTGGCTGGAATGAGCTAAGGATAACCTATAGCTTTCCAAGTAGTTGAGTATAAAATACTAATCGAAGAACCTTCATAAAAAATAATTCAAAGTATGCTCTTAGTGGTAAATCTCATGGATATTTGGAAAGGAACATTTGAATGAAGACGATATTTTGTTAGATTACTCCAATCAAAGGAAATAACCTCATAAATTGGAGAGGGTTCTATTGAAATGAATAAAATTTCCCCTTGCGTAGGACAATCCAAACTGACTAGAAAAACTTCAGTAGGTTTTAGTTCACTCTCAAGTGGAAGAGAGGGACACAACATAGACTGTGTCAAAGTGACTACTTAAGTCTTAAAACTCTTTGATGAAAGAGTGGGATCGGGTGGAGATGACCTCAACTCGACCACTTTAGCTTCACTCCCTAAAGGAATAGTGGGATCAACTACTTGTTCTTCAGTCTCTAAAGCTTGAGTGGGATCGGCCGAGGATGGAATTGGATCGACCACTTTATCAACCAATGGGAGGTTAAGGGACAACTTAGGGTATCCTGTTGGAAGCCATTTTTGAGGAACAATAATATCTTTCAACAACTTTGAAGCTGCATCCATGCGAGGACAAATGTAAGTAAGGTGTGTAACACCCCGGTTTTGACCCCATGGTATTAAATTTCATATGATGTAAATATTGTATTTAATCATGGTGTGGAGCCCAAGGAAAAGGCCCCACCATGGATTTAGTGTTTTATGTATTGGTGATTAAAATTGATTCCAATGGTTTATGTGTTATCCAGGCACGATATGCTTGAGACATCATATAAAATGAAAATTAATAAAAATACCACAACTAGCTATGCATCGCAATGTTAAAGAGATGGGGCCATGATTTCACAAGGAATAGGGAGGGGGAATTATTCAAACCTTGAGCCTATGGGAAAAAGACAAATGTCCAAAGGGAAAACCCATAAGTTCTCAACTACCCATTTTGTCCTTTTGTGCCTAGTAATCTAGAAGTGGTTGAAGAAGTTATCTCCTTGGGATGGGAAAGGTATGGAGGTCAATTTCGAATTTTGGAAGTCACGCATTTTTGAAAAGCGTTGGTTTGACTTGTGGGGCAAGTAAAATATTGGGAATGCATGCCCAAGCCATTATGCACCCATGAATTTCATTTCTCACCCATACTCATAGAGTTTTGTCTCCCTCATGCAGCAGGAGGAGACTGATCTCTCTCCTCCATGGTTTGGTTGTTGTTTCCTTCCCTTCTCCATACCTAGAATGCATTTTGGGTGTTGCTAGGGAAAATGGGAAGGAAGGGGCCACGATTTTGGGGTTTGAGGAGGCTGGTTTTGCCCCTATGAGTAAGCTGGGAGTTCTCCATGTTTCTTGTAGTTTACCCATTTTTCTCCATGGATGGAAAGTCATTTTTGGGGTTCCCAAGTGTATGTGCAACTAGAAAACCTTATTTTTGGTGTGGTTGAGTGAAAACGCGACAAAGATTTGCATTTTGGGGGTTTGGAGAGGGTGTTTTCTCATTACTCACGTGATCGGGGTTTGATGAGCGTTTCCTTCACAAATTTCCATGTTTTCCTCATTGTTCTCCAAGCTGGAAGCTCATTTGTGTAGATTTCAGTGGCTGAGAAGGTAGAACCACGTTTTTGTTGTTAATAGAGGTTGTTTTTACCTCTGTGAACTCCAATTACATTCCCTGAAATGATTTTCTCTCTTGTTTTCTTTTTCCCCACCTGCCATTTTTGTTTGTGGTTGTCAAATGTTTTCCTTCATGACTAGCAATGGTATTTTACTGTGAAGGGAATCCATGTGAAGGTTGTATTAGCTAAGTAAGTGCAAGGAACCCTTGTGTTGTTAGCTTGTTGCCTTAACAACCTGTGAAACCCAATATCTTATTGGCTTGGATGGATAGTCTGTGAAACCCAATGGTGTGTTGGATTGACTGTGGATGTATGGTATTGTCATGTGTAAGCATGTTTTTCTCTACTGCCTTGTGAAATCATGCCCAACTCGGGGGTGGCAGTGATGCTAAGAGATTGATGAGCACACTGGCCTATGGTTGGGTGGAACGTTGCAGCGACGTAGCTAGTTGCAGGGAAGCTTCTTTTCAAGATAAGTATTCTTTTGTAATTGATTCCTAAAATTGTATTTGTTTTATGAATTATTATGAACATGCTCAATGCCTGAATGAATGTTTTTCTTCCACTGTAGATTGCATTATACATTTGTGTATGTTTTTAATTCAATGCATTTTTATGTTTATGTTCATGGGCTATATTTCCCGTTTAACAACAGCATCTTAGTCACATCCTCTCCATCGACAGTATGAGGGATGGGGAGGTGATAGTGTGGTATCAGAGCTCTGTTGTATCTTTGAGCCTCAATGGGCCGAGAAGGATCAGTTTATGTTCAGCAGGAAGAAGCTAACAACAACAAAAAAATTCCAAATTTTTCTAAGTATTGGAGAGAATTCTCCTTTGTCGACTCATATGACAGAAGCAGCTACGACAGTGTTGGCTGCGAACACTGAAGGAAAGCCGAAAATGTCGGCTATGTTGTCTAAGGAAGATCCAATGATTCCATAGAGATGTATCGATGCGAAGGGGTGAAGCCGAGTCAAAACGTCGGCTGTGCCGTTGGAAGGGAGATGATGAAGGAAGAAATAAATTCGTCTAAGTGTTTGATTGGCGGTGGAAATAGATGAATTCGAGCTGAAGCGTCGGTTAGGTTGGATGAAATATTGCCGACAGTGTCAGCTGCATTGTCTGAAGCGAGCCGACGAGGATTGCAGCTAAAGGCATCAGCTATGTTGGAATATTTTATCTGATAGAGTGGACGGTTCTACCTGTGGTTTGCAGAAGAAGAAAAAATTCTAAGTGTGAAAATCGTCAAGAAACCAGAGAATTTTTCTGATACGTCAGCTGAGTTTCGCTGACGCACATTGGAAAACTATGGAATTTTCCACCGAGACATCGGTTGGAAGGGAAAAGTTTTCCCACAATGGCGAAACGCTTAGTGAGTTGTTTCTGATCGGAAGCAAACCGATGCATGTTGAAGGGGAAAGGAAGAATGGAGCATGCACATGTCGGTTAGAGGATAAAACTTTTGCTGATGTGAAGAGAAGAAATCGAAGAAATCGAAGAAAGGAGTTTTTTTGTAAAAATTTTCTAAGTATGGGAAATCAACATAATTTGGAACATTTTACCGATGCATCAGCCGAGCGGACTGGAAGAAACTTCGAAGGTTTTCCACAACGGTGGAAGAAAACTTGGGAAGTTTCGTAATAGAGGATGAAAGATGGAAAGTTTTCTAACACAACAGATGAAAGATGGAAAGTTTTCCGACGTAGCAGATGGAAGTTGGAAAGTTTTTCGATGCAGCAGATGAAAGTTGGAAAGTTTTTCGATGCAGCAGGTGAAAGTCATAATTTTTTCTGCCGCGGTGGAAGGCTGCTGATGGGGAAAAACTTGAGAATTTTTTCACTATGATGGAGGGTTGCCGATCAGATGAAATGTGAGAATTTTTTCAACACGTCTGAAGGAGAAAGGAGAAATGAGCCGACACGTCGGAAAAGTTTTGGTGAATTTGTCGAAACAGATATTTGCCAAAAAAGAGAAAAAAATGGTAGTGAGTTTATGCACCCCCTTGACCCCTGTTGTCCCCCTGAGATAGTTGGTTGAAGATGGTAAGAAGATAAAGGAAGAAAAAGAAATGTACAAGGACATTTATATAAAGCAGAATCAAGATTGTATTCTGATAGAGAGGGAGTCACCTTGGGATGTTATGAAGTCTGAAGAAAAGAAGAAATTAGGAAAGCGGAAAATCATTCTGTTATAGATGAAGGGAAGCCATACGAAGATGGTATTGAATCATATTGAGATGGTGTATCTACGGAGGTTGTGAAGCATAGGATGGATTCTTAAGAAAATACCTAATTGGACCATTAACAGGGGAATATGTTCACTATTGTGAAGCTGAAACTATGGGTCAGGAAGCAGGGATCATTCCTAAAATTTGTGTAGATTGTTCTATTTTGATTAACCCACTATATCACCTTTGGACTTGTGAGATGTGCACTTTGAAGAAGTCAAAGAATAGAAGGTCATGGTTAGTTCAAATAACCATTGGAACCAAAACAAGTTTAGTGGGGTGGTAATGAAATGTCCATCGGTCATGGATGGATTAGTCACCCACGAATATTTGAAGGTTCTTCCACCTAGATCCTATGATGTCCTGATTGGAATGGATCGGTTCGAAGCACATAGAGCAAATATTAGTTGTTACAACAAGACTTTTGAGTGCTTGGATGAAGAAGGAAACCTAAGGGTTGTGAAATGCTTTCCAAAAGTAATCTCTGGAAGGCATATTTCAACAATACAACTGAAGAAGTTCTATGGGAAAGGTTGTAGAGTGAATTCAACTCATGTTTTGGAGGTAGCAGAGAATGATAATCCTAAGTTGGAGGGATTTCATGTGTTGCAGGAATTCAAGGATGTTTTCTTGATGAAGTTCCAGAGCTTCCTCCAAAGAAGGACATCGATTCTACAAATTGAACTTGTTCTAGGTAAAGCGCTAGTGTCCAAGACACCCTATAGGGTGAGTGCACCAGAAATGCTAGAGATGAAGATGCAACTGCAAGAGTTGTGGAAAAATAAGTATAACATGCCAAGTGTGTCCCCGTGAGGAGCACTAGTTTGGTCTGAGAAAGAGAAAGATGATACACTCTGATTGTGTATTGGTTCAGACAGTTGAACAAGGACACTATGAAGAACAAGTATCCTTTTCCTAGGATTAATGACCTCTTTGATCAAGTGAGAGGATCAAAGGTATTTTCCAAGATTGACTTGAGGTCTGGTGACCATCAGGTAAGAGTAAAGGATGAAGATGTTCATAAGAAAATATTCAGAGCAAGGTATGGATCTTATGGTTTTGTAGTGGTATCATTTGGTTTCACAAGTGCACCAGCTACATCTATGTGCCTCGTGAATAATATTTCGGTAAGTTTCTGGACAAGTTAGTTCTTGTTCTCCTTGATGGATATTTTATAGGTAAAGTTGAGTCTATAAATAGGCTGAGGAATCCTGCATGTGAACTTGTAGTTCCATGAGGAAATGTCCCTTGTGAGTATGGGAATACACATGAGGAATTCCTAAATATTGCAAGTAGAATGACCTGAGCATAGTAGTATGGTTGTGCCCAATGAAACCCAGGGCAAAAAGATGCCATATGCCATGAGAAGGTTCTCATGAATAAAAACATGTTTTGAAACTATAGATTGGAAGTTTTCTGTTGATTATGGGAGACTGTGATCTCCTGTGATGGTTCTGAATCATGCTAACCATGGATATGCTTGTCTTGCATTGCTTGATATATGAAGTTTCTTGTTTCTAACTGTGATTGTTTGGCTGATTAAAAATTGTGTCAGGATGACATGTTGTATGTGGATGTCCAATTTTTGGGCCACATGCATAAGTAAGGGATGAGTAATCCCCACTTGAAAAAAAAACAAACAATATGAGGATGACCTCACCATTACAAAAATCTGACTTTCTGCAGGAAGTAGAATTGTGAATTCATATTTTTTTTTTTACTATCAATGTTATTGATCGCTTCATATTTGGAAAATCATGTATGCACGAAATAGATTTGAAAATCTATGATTAAAATTTTATGATGACATCTCATATAAACTACATACTTGTATGTAATGTAGGTGAGATGGTGAAAGTACACCCTTGGAGTACATAGCTTCTCAGAAGGATGTGTTTGGGATACATAACTCCTTGAAAGGATGTACTGGGTGTACATAGCTCCTCGGAAGGATGTACTGGGTGTACAGATCTTCTCGAAGGATGTGTTGGAAATAGGTTTAAGAATATATAACTGAAATTTTTATGATGAAATCTCATATTAACTATATGCTTGTATGTAATGCAGGCGAGATGAAGAAAATATGTACTGGATGTACATGGATCCTTGGAAGGATGTACGGGGTGTACATAGCTTCTTAGAGGGATATATTTGGAATAGGTTTGAAAAACTATGATTGAAATTATTTTTATGATGACATCTCATATAAACTGCATGCTTGTATGTAACGTAGGAGAGAGGATGAAAATATGTACTGGATGTACATGGTTCCTCAGAGGGATGTACGAGGGGTGTAAATAGCTTCTTGAAGGGATGTGTTTGGAATAGGTTTCAAAACCTATAATTGAAATTTTATAATGACATCTGATATAAACTACATGTCTATATGTAACACAGGTGAGATGATGAAAACATGTAAAGGGAATACATGGATCCTCTAGAAGTATGTACTTGGGTACATAGCTTCTCCCCCCTGCTAGCCAGGCATCGGTATGCATCATTGGGGACACCGAGGGTGTAAGACATCCGGTTAGATTTATTTCCACACACATACATGTTGTAAGGGGATTGTCACAAGATTGGGGGATCCATGAAGAGAATAACCCCTAGGTATTATGATGTCTGGAAAGGAAGTGCCTGAGCATTGGTTAAACACTTGGAGGAGTTGTTGGGCCCTTAAGATAGAGTTGTTATTAAGCACTTGAGCAAGTGTTGGTCTCTGAAGTGGGGCTGATCGGATATCAATTGAGAGAGTCTATACAGATAAGTATTGGATTACTTGGAAAATCCTGTAATTATTTTTAATAATTACACATGTGTATAATGATTCAGTTAATATTTTTGAAAATATTGTTAAGAAATAAATCCTACGAAAATGAATCTGACATGTGAATTAATCTATTATGGTTCCTGGAAAGGAAGTTCTTGAGCATTGGTAAGCACCTAGAAAGGTGCTAGGCCCATAAGCTAGAGCTTCCATTGAGCACCCAAGGAGGTGTTAGGCTCTGAATCAGGGCTTACAAGATCTCAGTTGAGAGATGTTATGCAGATAAGTATTTGGTTTACTTATCAAATTTTTGTTGTTGTTTATTTTCTGTAAATATACATGAGCATATGATGCCGCCATGATTTTGAAAATCTTGTTATAGATAGCATCCTATCGAAATGAATCCGACATATGAATTAAATTCATTGTGGTGTTCGGAAAGGAAGCACCTGAGCTTGGTAAGCAACCAGAGGAGGAGCAGGATCTTGAACAGAATTGCTATTGAAGCACTCGAAGAGGTGTTGGGCTCAAGAACGAAGCTGTTAGACCTCGGTTGAGAAGTATTTTCAGGTGATTAAAGGCTTGCATAAATTTGGCTACCCTTTAATAAACACCCAAGTGTGGGGTGGGGTAGGGTTGTGAGTGCCATGGTTGTATAAAGCCAAGTCAGACACCTGTGGAACCAAACAAAGATACTTATGCAAATGAGTATTTGGTTCACTTGGAAAATTTTTGTTGATTTTATGTCAATATACATGTGCATGTGATTCATCTATTATTTTGGAAAATCTTGTTGATACTGACATGGGAATTGACTCATTGATTGGGGCTTGAGCATAGGTACTGTTGGTTTCCAAATACATTGGAAATGTTCCAAGCCGAGGAGAAGGATTCTCCAATACCAAAAAATATACTGTGGTGCATGTTGATGCATGTACGCAAGGACTTGGAAGAGTTCCATATCATGCCATTAGACATATAAAGGTGCAGAGGAAGCACTATGGTCCTAAAGAGGCTACGTGGGAGCTATAGGATTCCATGCAACTGGCACATCCATTTTTGGTTCAATTTTGTAGAGCATTGAGGGTGGTGCCATTATGGCAATTGTTAATTTTTTGTAAAGCCCTGAGGACAATTCTATTGAAGGGGGAGGGGAATGTAACACCTCAATTTTGAGCCTATGGTATTAAATTTCATATGATGTAAATATTGTAATTAATCATGGTGTGGAGCCCAAGTAAAAGGCCCCACCATGAATTTAGTGTCTTATGTATCAATGATTAAAATCAATGCTGATTGTTTATGTGCTAGCCAGGAATGATATGCTTGATACATCATGTAAAATAAAAGTTAATAAAAATACCACAACTAGCTATGCGCCACAACGTTAAAGAGATGGGGGAATGATTTCACAAGGAATAGGGAGGGGGACTTATTCAAACCTTGAGCATATGGGAAAAAGACAAATGTCCAATGGGAAAACCCATAAGTTGTCAACTACCCATTTTGTCCTTTCATGCCCGTTCATCTAGAAGTTGTTGAAGAATTTATCTCCTTGGGATGGGAAAAGTATGGAGGTGAAATTCGAATTTGGGAAGTCACCCATTTTTGAAAAGTGTGTTTTTGACTTGTGGGGCAAGTAAAATATTGGGAATGCATTCCCAAGACATTATGCACCCATGAATTTCATTTCTCACCCATCCTCATAGATTTTTGGCTGCCTCACACAGCAGGAGGAGACTGAGCTCTCTCCTCCATGGTTTGGTTGTCGTTTCCTTCCCTTCTCCATACCCAGAATGTGTTTTGGGTGTTGTTGGGGAGAATGGGAAGGAAGGGGCCACAATTTTGGGGTTTTAGGAGGCTGTTTTTTCCCCTGTGAGTAAGATGGGAGTTCTCCTCCATGTTTCTGTAGTTTACCCAATTTTCTCCATGGCTGGAAAGTCGTTTTTGGGGTTGCTAAGTGTATGTATAGCTGGAAAAACCAATTTTTGGCATGTCTGATTGAAAACGTAGTAGATATTTGCGTTTTGGGGGTTTGGAGAGGGTGTTTTTCATTCCTCATGCGGTCGGGGTTTGTTGAGTGTTTCCCTCATGAATCTATGCATTTTCCTCATTATTTTCCAAGCTGGAAGCTCATTTGTGTAGATTTCAATGGATGAGAAGGCAGACCCACGTTTTGGGTGTGAATAGAGGTTTTTTTTACCTCTGTGAATTCCAAGGACATTCCCTGAAACGATTTTCTCTCCTAGGATTTTTTTCCCCACCTGCCATTTCTATATGTGGTTGTCAAACCTTTTCGTTCATGACCAACAATGGTATTTTGCTATGAAGGGCATCCATGTGAAGGTTGGATTAGCTGAGTAAGTGCAAGGAGCCCTTGTGTTGTTATTTTGTTGCCTTAGCAGCCTACAGAACCCAATTTATTATTGGCTTGGATGGACAGTCTATGAAACCGAACAGTGTGTTGGCTTGACTCTAGATGTATGGTATTGTCGTGTGTAAGCCTGTTGTTCCCTAGTGCCTTGTTGAATCATGTCCAGCTTAGGGGCATAAGTGATGTTGAGAGATTGATGAGAACAATGGCCTATGGTTGGGTGAAACTTTGCAACGATGTAGCTAGTTGCGGGCCAACTTATTTTCAAGATAAGTATTCTTTTGTATTTTATTCCTGCAACTGTATTTGTTTTATGAATTATTATGAACATGCTGACTACTTGAATGAATTTTTTGCTTCCACTGTAGATTGCATTATACATATTTGTACATTTTTAATTCAATGCATGTTTATGTTTATGTTCATGGGCTAGATTTCCCATTTGACAGCAACAGCCTAGTCACGTCCTCTCCATTGACGGTATGAAGGGTGGGGATATGACAAGGTGCATGGAATTACATAGAAAGAAAGGATATATGAATTTTAATTTCTGAATCTTAACCATAGATTCACTAGTTGATGGGGTATCATCAGTATGATGACCGGAGGCTGATGACATGGGTTGTTGGGAAGCCTCATACTACACTTCTAAACCTTGGGACATACCATGGCAATCCCTAAGAACATGGACACCCTTCCAAAGTCTACAAGGGAACTTACGATTATGAGGTGTTTGGGTGGGGAGATCAACACTCTCATCACCGTGAGGAGTAGTTGGTTGAGATTTGATTTCTTTTTTGTATTTCATCTTCTTAATCTTCATTTTCTTCTTCTTTTTAGCCACCTGATTACTAGCTTCACAAATTTCGATAGGAGAAGAAGGAGAAAGGGAATACAACACATCTGGCAAAGAAGGTGAAATATCAACACAATGTTGATGCTCTTGTGATATACAGTTGGGATTTGAAACAATCGGTAAACTTGGGATAACCAGACTGGAGAATAACCACAGATGTAATCCTATAGTCAATACATGAAGAATTAATGTATCTATGAGAGGAGTATGAACATTTCCAAATGAAGGAATAACAAAAGGTTCCACTTGAGAACGAGTCTCTTGGTTGGTAGTTCCACAAGGAATAGCCATAGCTACATAACAAAATTACCTCCCTCTTTAATAATTTTAACTATACAGGTGTTGGAGGAGATAGTCGTCCTGACCAACTAGACTCACTAGTCGAATAATTGTAAATTAGGCCGAACTCATAGGTCGTGTTGGGTGGTTGAACCGATAGGTAGTTACAATAACTATTTTGTAAATGTATATATAGGTTGTTGAGCTAGATAGATACTTGGTTCGGTTTTATTGTATGAACCCACATTAGTAATTGAGTAATATAAATTGTTATTCTGTCTACCATTCTTATCTCTTGTTCTTTTATTGTTATCTGATTCTTTATGTGTATCGTTGGTAACCTTGCAATCTGATTCATTACAACATTGGTTCCATTGCCAGTGATACATATATGAAAAAAATGACCATGAATAGATGATCTCAAAACATGAGATTAAGAAATGGTGGAAATGTAATATTGTGAAATATTTGTAGAATTACGTCAAAAGAAACAGGCTGACTATTGCAAGAGAAAAGGAGAAGTTTTTTTCTAAAACACATGATAAGTTTGTCAAGTCCATACCTTAGTCTTTAAAGAAACTACTGGATGAAACAACCATGCAGAAACTAAATACTTAGAGTTACTCCAAAAATTAACAAGGGGAGGCTGTACAAATTTGTCGGAGTGGTTTGAAAGAATTGTCAATGAGTTCTGTGAGGAAAGAGATGTCAATGAAAGAGACTTTGTAGATAGTATCAAAGAGAGATTCTACAATGACCTAATCGAATAGTTCTTGTGCTCACTGTCGATAATTTTCTTCAAATTTTTTATCGACAAGGGTGTGGGTCATATTGTTGAACCTCGTTCGTTACTAATAGAACTACCATATAACACAACTTGGGCATTCAAACAGGAGGAGTGGGAAAATTTTGTCGAAGAAAGAGAGTGGGAGTACTTTCTACGAAAATATACAGCTGTACCCAAGCTTACTAAAGTGTTTGAGTCAGCTATGGGGGGTATTTGGTCATGTTTTAGAGTAGAGTAGAGGAATTCTAGTCAACTTCTGAAAGCACCACCTCCAGCGATGAAAATTCGATCCAAAATGGAGATAATTCGAACAATTACTCACAAAATCACTCCAGATATAAAAAATATAGAACAGGAGAAGAAGTGCAAGAGAAGGAAGAGATTAGAGAGAAGGACGTTGTGCTCCAGGTGAGAATGATGATCAGCGTGACTGAACAAGAAGAGAATATGTTAGAGTCGGGTCATGACCGAAGGGAAGAAGGAGTTGATGAAGAAGTGTCACCAATGGAGGAATATTTGTGGATAGAGCATGGTGAAGCTCTCTAAGTTGATATAGCCCAGAACATCACACCTCATTATTCATTATATTCTATCCATATTTCCTGAGTGTAGGACATTGTTTACGAATATTTAGGAGTCCATGTTGGCAAGTTAGGTGTATGACGTCGACTAGGAGAAGAAGGAAACAATGTTGACCATATGGTAATCCATTGACCACAAGAAGGAAATTGGGTTACATTTCAACCCTTTTCATCTAATCGAAGTATTCATCTACTCTATTCAGAACATGGAGGAGAAGCCCCCCATCCAATCACAGCTTCAGGTAACACAACATATCAGTTAGATTCAAAAGAGATTTTATCCCAGTCATAGAGGTTTACTTGCGTATCGACAGAAGGAGTCAATAGAAACTGACTTCTAGTCGAAAGCGCATCGAATACTAGAGATAAAATGTCTGACGGAATTTTTTTTTCTATTGAGAACAATTGTGAAGAAAACAAAGTCTCAAGAAGTAACCCACCACCACCATTACCACCTCGTCCACTGGCAGGAACATACATAGATGTCGATGATATGGTGTATGTGTCTATACACATCCCCCTCTATGAGGGAAATGGTTTGATTGGTTCCCAAACTACATTGGTTTGACTGTGAGTCGACTTGGGAAGCAAACATTGTTACTAATGAATATCGATAGATGGCTCAGTTTGCTGGCGCTCTGCACAAGCGAGCACTAACATGGTACATGACGTACATATAAAAGACATTGAATTCTACTAAGGTACAAATTAAACAACAATTCATGTCATTCTTCAAGACTCCATATGCAAAGCATCTGACAGCGAAGAAACTAAAGATTAGAGTCCAAAAACCAACATAAACAGTTTGGGACCATGATAAAACATTTAAATACCTACTCAGCTAGTTGGACTATAATATAGATGATCAATGGTTAATCCAATGGTTTGTTGCAGGACTCCTACAAAAGATCCAAATGCATATAAGACTGGAAAACTTTAATACTTATGGATATGCATTAACGAAGGCATTACAAGTAGAAATGGATGAGGACTATCTAGTAAACCCTATTGATAGTCGTATTGAAGAACAACTAGAGACAATGCATAAGTTAATACGAGATTTAAAACTCAAGGGCCATGAAGTATGGTGTGTGGAATGCTCAACGGCTTGGCACACAAAAGATAATTACCAACAAGAATAACGTCGACAAGATGTACAGTTCATTCAATCAAAATGGTTTTGTGACATTTTCTAGGAGCATGATTTACATGTGAGAAATGATTATCCATATAATATGAAGAACAATAAATATTGTTGGTGCATGATATGAAAATTCACAATCCATGCAACAGCTGAACGCCAGCTAAATTTAAAGGACCGACATAATTATCACGTGTTTCACCAGAAAAACGTCGTTGTGCAAAATAATAACGACAATAATACAAGGAACAATAACGACCTAAACAACCAAATATATGACGGTCGAAGGTACAAGAACCAGTATGATAACAATCATCATGGAGGATTTTCAGGTCGAGGTTGATTCTTTTGGAATCGAGAGAATAAACCACGATGACCAATCTAGTGTTATACATTCTTAAATGAAGGGCATCGACATGCTGAGTGTTGATACAAGGATCGAACTAACCTTAAACTCTGTACCAGTTGTGGTGTAAGTGATCACTCTTTAGAGGATTACCCCACCATGCTAAAAAAAATCAATAATAAGAAAAATGTTAATGTCTAAAAAAAATTGTTATATAACTCATAACAAAAATTGGAAAAAAAAATATATATATATATATAAACTAAAAACCAAACACAAAAAAAATACAGAAAAACAAAATTACAGGGCCTTGGATGAATTCTCAGGAATGAAGTAGCATATTACTGTTTGGAAGATATAACCACTGGCATCATAATCATCGACATGACGAATATCACCCATCCCACTAACATTTCCACAATCATGATGCACATCAACATAAAGAAGGCTCAATGGTCCAATCAAGTCATAATGATCATCAACAGAAGGAGAACCAAAATCAGTATGAATTAAAAGAACCATTGATAGATAGTCCTTCATAGTCAAATCCGCCATTAATACCTTCAACTACCATATCTCCACCTATTTCCACAATAAATACCACACTAGATGAAGACCAAACATCATTCCACAAAGATCTAGAAAATCAGAGCTACCAAACCCCTAAGACCAAGAAACCTGTGTGTGAACTAGAGCATTCAACTGACACAATGGCACTGAAAAACAAAAATACAAGGTCTGCAACAAACAAAATGAAAGAGTTAGAAACAACTAGAACTATGCTGGTGCAACGACTAGATAACATTCGCAAAGAGAAGGTGATAGAAACATCATGGGCAAGATTGTGGAAGGAAATCAAGAAATGGTCATACAAAGATGGAAAAATGACAAAGGAATCCCAAAAGGTAAGTGCAAGCACAATCCTTAGTTACATAAATGCACCTCTCATGGTAGGTTTTGAGGGAACAAAGGAAATAATAGCACATTTCATTGTTAGCAGATACCACAATGGAAAATTTTATTTCGACAGACCTATCGAGATGTCTAGAGAAATAATCTACAAGATTACTCGGTTATCGGAACAAGGAGAACTGGTACCTGTGAGATCAAACCCAGGTCTAGTCGAAAAACTAACAGGAACACCGGCATGAAAGAATTCAAGAGGACTAGTAATCATCCAAATTCAATTCACTACACCCAAAATAGTGGCAAAGATTGTTTTTGCAGTTTTGACAAGCATAGGGCGAGGTTCCGACTTAAAACTATACATGTTGGAAGCCATCGTAAATGTAGCAGAAAGAGGAAAATTTTACTATTGGGAACAACACCTAGCATAGCTTATCAAACAAACCTAAGCAAAATGTCAAGATGAGGGCACACTAATTAAATTTCCTTCCCTAATCATATGGATTGCAACGTACCATCTTCTCCCCATCGGAGATCCGGACTTCAATGAGCCGAATAAAATTGTTTACTAGAATTTCAAAACTTTTTCAATGGCTATAAACCAACAAGAATTAGAGCAAGACAAGGTTTGGTTGGATACTTGGTTTCAAAACTTAAAAATCAAAACGACCAGATGGAGGGTACCACAGAATATCTAACGATGTCTACCACCAAATACACATATTCAACTAGAATTATACGATACTTTAGTATGGTAGCTACAGGGGGCTGGAGGAAAGGTTGAACCCCTCGACTTTTACCCATCAATCGAAGACATCTTTGCAGAGCTAAATCCAAAGTCTAACACCAAGTTAGACATACCACCAATCGCAAAGAAGGTTGATCAATCGATCATCAAACCCTTGATTGACCAATAAAAAGAAGAGGACTATGAAGTACGACTTCATATCAATACTTTCACCCTGGAGGATACTTTGACAGAATAATTTAACAATATACAAGTTCCTATAATACCACCGACACAACAACAGGAGGAAGAAGTGGTACAAACAAAAGAAGAGACCCAATCTGACAACCTTCTTCTAGAATGCACAATGAAAAAAGAAAACATCTATCAGCTAGATTTTGAGTTATATAAATCTTGATAGAAGAGGAAGACTATGTTAAAAGGAAAGGGGAAGCGCAGGATATTACTTACAGAGGAGTTAGATGATGAAGATGAACTACATGCTAGTGATGCATCAATTATAGAGAATGTTTCTAAAAATAAAGTATTTGTCGAGGAACCATTCAAAACATTCCTACTAGAAGAAGAAAAGCAACCTTAAGAAAATAAGGTAAAAATTGCTACTCCACCTGAGTTTGAGCCAGTTGACCTCACTTCCATCCCCACTTCAAATAGTCAAATAGGGTTTACCAACTTTGACCTTTGCTACATCGAAAACTTCCATAAATCCATATTTACAAGCACTGCCCCAAAACCTCTGCACTAGAGTTGATAGGGATATTGACCTCCAATATTTCATTAACCAATTCTCAACCATTTTTCTTAATGTCTAGCAAATAACGATAACAAGACCCGCTATTATTTCATACACCCCACAAAAAATTCTAGCCAATCCCCAAATCTCCGACCAACCGCAAAGATTTGCACCAAAATCACAAATTATGGGACATATCAAATCCACTTTCAGATTGTAGCACATAAAATCTCCTCATTTATTCCACAATCCATTGAAAAACCCCCACTCCATAACTCGACCGATGAAGAAGACGAACAAGATAATTCTGAAGAGCTTGTCGACTTCGACCAAATCAAATCATTAGCACCAATCCAAGAAATGATCGAGAATATAGAATCTGTCTAAGCCCCTGGAACTGACGAACTTCCAAAAATTGTCGAAAACCATCCATTGACAGATTCTGTATCGAATACCCCAACATCAACCTCTGAGCAACCACCACCTGCCCCTTCAACCACACCACATTCACCTACACCACCATCTACCATTCCCCCACCAAAAACCCAATTAATAAATCCAACCTTACCAAGAAACACCATAGAGAAAACAAAGACCATACCTCCTTCGACAGAAAAAGTTGAAGCACGAAACAGAGATTAGGAGCGACGAAGAAGAAAAAAAGAAAAGAAAGAAAGAAAAAATAAAAAGGAACCTAAAAAATAATTACAGTTGGCTCAACAACATATTCCATCAGTTATTTACATGGATTAGTTAGGATCGACAACAACAATCAACACGCAGAAAATAAGAGAAGAGGATCTAGACCGATTGGTGGATGCCATCAATAAGGATTCAAGAATAAGAAGATAGAAAAGAAAAGATCAACTAGAAAAATTAAGGACAGACTAGACTGAATTCTGGAAAAAGTGTGAAAGTTTGGCAAGGAAATTCATTCCAATCTTGGAAGGGTTCAACATCGACAACCCGTTGGACAAAGCATACCAATTGTTTGAAAGTGTTGTGTCAAAACTTCAAGCACAACTACAAGAAAGAACAGAAGAGAAGGAAAAGGAAACCACTATATTACTCAAAAATTAGTATACAACATTTTCGGTAGGCTACACTGTGCTGAGAGAACATATCACAGAGTCCATTGTAACAGAAGAAGTATTGAGGAATTGGTTCACCTACTATGACCAAGTGTTTCAGCAGGTACGGGATACTCATGAGCTCATTAGTTCACTATAGGACCAACAAGTGAACACGAAAGAAATGGAGAAAAGAATTAACGACCAGCTGGTGCTAGAAATGGAAAAGGTAGAAAAACTAGAGAAACAAGAACATCAGTGGATCAACCAAGCCATACCCAACCTAGTTAGTCTCAACAAGATTCGTCCTCATATGAAAAGACTACTTAACACTGCTGAAGAAAAAGCACAAATCTTGGGACCCGGCATGAGCAACATTTTAAACTTGAACATACACCAAAAATTGGACAATGTATCGAGTCTCACAACTTTGACCATAGAAATCCAAAAGGTGCTCCGCACTTGGGAGGAATTCCAACATCAGTTAACAAGTACTACATAATCCATTGTGGAATTCTGCATATAGAATTGACCATCTATCAGGGAGCACAACCCATGAAAAAGAATTGTAGAAACTACACAAGACATGTTTTTTGCCACCTCCCTATTTCTTCAGGAAGAAGAAAGATTTTTTGCTAAGGAAGATGTTGGAGGAGCTAGTCAGCCTAGCCGACTAGACTCACTAGTCGACTAATTGTAGGTTAATTCAACCTCATAGGTCGTTTCGGTTGGTTGAAATGATAGGTAGTTACTATAACTCTTTTGTAAATGTATATATAGGTTGTTGAGCCATATAGATACTTGGTTTGGTTTTATTGTATGAACCCACATGTGTAATTGAGTAATATAAACTGTTATTTTGTCTACCATTATTGTCTCTTGTTTTTTTATTGTTATATGATTCCTTATGTGTATCATTGGTAATCTTCCAATTTGATTGATTGCAACAACAGGAAACAAGCGCTACTCAATCCAAAGCAACAAGCAAACATGTGAAAGGAGTGGATAAAAAGTCAGGATTGTCACGGGAATGTAAAACCATCACAACTCGTTATATACTATAGGTCCAATATTAAAACCCGATAAGGAGGATTGGGATTGTACCCTTTCCTAAATACCCGACTACCTGGATGACAAGTTTGTAGTAATCTCCTTGAGTGTTGTTCTTAGTGTATTGAAATGATAGGATGGCTAAAGGGCTTTTCGCATATGGTTTCAAGATCCCTAATGGTGTCTCTCGATATATGCAACGTACATGGGAGATCATTCTGTGTTATTAATGTATGATGCACAACCGTTAGAAAGGAGCCTTCTGATATAATATCAAGTATGTGAAGAAATTTTTGATATAACTCAAAGGTACATGAAAATCCATTCAATATATCGATTGGTACGTGGAAGAACCTCGCAATACCTAAAATGCGGTGGAGGAAAAGAAATTACAGATCCTATGTTTATATATGCCGAAACACATCTTCTAACCTATCACACACTTATTGCTAAGAATTTTAACTTAAATAACACTTATTTTTATCTGAAATGATTAAGTGGACATATGGAGTGAAGACTGTCTCAGAAACCATGAAAGATGAGATGCAAATATTTCACTCTTTCTTTTAACGCATGCCATGCTTATGAGAGAGTAAGAGGTCCTTTCCCCAAATGAATAAATTGAATAACATACACCCAAACTCAAAACTAGAATTTCATTTCTTATGTCTCCAATAAAAGTGAAAACAAATCTCACGGAAGAAAAATATCTAAATAACATTTCCAATGAAAAACCCAAAGCAAAGAGTATTTACAGATTATGAAACATGAAATATTTTTTATTTTCTTTTATATAAGACTAATATTTAAATAAAGAAAAATATAAGGTAAACTAAAACAAGAACAATAATGTTTTTTGATTTTCAAGTATTTTTCATTCTAATAAAGATGATCAAATCAAAACATTTTCTTTGAACTATGAAGGAAACAAAAGATCAATTTTTCCCTACTATAGAGATCTAAGGAAACAAAAAGAAATCTCAATACAATAGAACTCAAGCCGAACTCAACTAATGCACACAGAAATGAAATACATTTTTTTTATTTCAATGATTATAATCCATACAAAAGAGCAAGAGGTTTCAAGCAAAGAGAGAAATGTAAAATTCGATGCAAGAAACATAAACTTTTCTTTGAATGCAAAGATAATAGAATTCAAAGAGACTGAATTTTTAAAAAATGCACTCCATTTTGATTAAAAACCAAGCTAAAAACACCCAAAAATCAATTAAAAAGGGGTCATTGAGTACCTGACTCGATGCACTTTGAAGGGTTACATTAGGGCATCATTTGTCAATCTATGATCCTTATCTGCTACTAAATAGCGTCAACAACGCACAATTCCTGAGGAGAAGAGGTGTCAGTGCTGCCATATGACAATGAGCAACAAGCTTCAAAAGGGGTCTAGCTCTCTGTCAATCACACCCAAGTGCGTTGGTGGATCTAGAGAACCAGAAATCCAAATAACCTACAGGATAAACCAATGTGGATAAAAATGGAATGAAGGTAACTAAAAACACAAACCAAAGAAGGAAAATGAGAGTGCAGTAAAGTGGATCACTCACATTAAATATTTAAATGATTAAGAAAACAAAATTCACAAGCTTGTAATCAAAAGTGACATAAAAAATTCATAGATCTGATTGGATCTCCTCCTCAATATGGTCACTAGTTTTGTTACCGGGAATATTTTAATCAGTGCGAACACAGTTTTTTCCCCTATCCTGCACAGGCCTAGAACAAAAGGACACAACGATGTATCCTCTCCCTAGATGACCAAACAAATTGAATGTTAATCTCTCCTTACCTTGAGTGTGGAAGGTTGTCCTTGTTTTCTAGATCCTTATGTGGTCAGCTACACCTACAAAGAACACAAAAATCAAAACAAAAGATGAGAGCAACAAGATGATTCAATACTCTATACTATTGATCAAGGAAACTAGTAATAAAAAATTGATATCAACATGAATCATTTATGGGAAAGGGAAATATGTTTGTATTAAAAAAATGAAAATAAAGCTACAACCAAATACTTGATGTCGAAGCTTTTATTTTACAATATATTTTGACTCACTCACACATACACTACAACCCATACTTGAATGCAACAACATAAAGGTGCTATCTTGGTCTCCTCTCTCACATGGTTCATGTAGCATGCTTTTATAGGACAAGGGAAGCCCAAAGGGGTTGAGATATTTTTGAAGGAAGGTAGGGAATTATCCCTAGGGGTTATGAGCTTGAGTGGTTATGATCATCCTCCATGAGATATTTCTCCTAGAAGGTTCTCAAAACTTCTCTTGTTTTCCCTTTTTGGACTGCTGACACTCTTTGCAAACTAGCTAAGTGCACCGACACTTCTTGTGGTTAGGTGACAGGCACCATCATCATACCATGTTAATGGAAAAGAGACATAAGGCATGTTTGACGCTCTGCGCTAGGAGGAAAGGTGCATCATATTGACTAGGATTGAGAAATAAGACACCAAAAATATGGTTTAGCCATGGACTTCAAGGGATTAAGCATTAGGACAATCTTTTGGGTGTAACAATATGAGCCATAAATTCCTATCACTAGCACAAATATTTTGGATATCTATATTCATCAAAGGGAGGAAATTGTTCTATATAAATATAACCAATATATCTCCCACTTTATTTTTCATTGTTGTTTTCCATTTTATTTAACTAGAATATTGAAGGACATCAGATTGATTTAGTCTAGACTTTGCCATGAGCTTGTTGTTGTTGATAGGAGTAATTGTCTTCACTAGTGGATGTAAAATGATTTTCTTGAAATGTTTTTTTATCTTGATTCGAATGTTGAAACATGCACCATATTTTTTTAGTTGATGTATCCTCTCATATTTAATCAACAGATCATTTTCTCAATTCTCCAATATATCAAAAAGGGCCTCACAAACAGTACCCATTCCATGAAATTTATAGAAATTAGTCATAAGGTTGTTACATGGGTTTCTTTGTTATACTTTGCTGGACAATTGGAAACGAAGAAGAGAATTTCTCCCTTTCAGATAGGACTATGGATTCACAGGATGATAATGATCCAATTATTAAAATTTTACCTTTGTTGGGATCGAAATCAGATCCTATAAATTAGGTTTTTGCAAAGGAATGGATTTCAGTGTTCTCGGATCACATAGTGGACATGTTTGCTTCACATCAAGGCATAGTTTTTATTTCATTATATGGTGGATGCATATTTTTTTTTTCACTAAGCCACTTAGATAAGAGAATGATTGTATCGGTTGTGGAAACAATTTGGCAGAAGAAGTCATGAACACATATTTTCTATTCCTTTGTTAAAATAATGGTATTAAATTGTGCTGATTTTTTTTGTAAAATTAACTCGCAATTTTTTCCATTTTAATTTTTAAATTGTTTTTAATACATTTAACCAAATGTTAATATTGTTGACACAAATGCATCATAAAAATATTCAAAAAAGAATTCAAATCACGATCAAGAATTTTTTGCCGATGCATAATCTCTCTGAATTTCACATTTGCAAGATAAAGATAAGAAAGTTATCAAGGAGAAAGAAGGAAGTTTTATATGATTTATGCAAATTATAATACGTTAGAGTTAAGTGATATTGCACATCTTGCTTGGCCTAGGCATATAATGTTTAACTGTATTGTTTCTATTGACGTGCATTGATTGGTGAGACAAACGAGATACGTGAAAATGAAATAATAAGAAAGTCTGATGTAGAATTTGGATCCAATATTGTTCCCCTCCCATCCAAAGGTCAGAAATATAATGATTCTTTGCATGGGTGTCAGAAACTGTATAGAGTTTAACTTTACTTTTTCTATTGTTGTGTAGGGCCCGGAAAGACAATTGAGATAGATGAAAATGAAGTAATAAGCATGCCTGGCATATAAGTTGGATCAAGTGATGTTCCATGCCCATCCATAGGTTAGAAAGATAATGATTCTTTGTATGGGTGTCAGATATTGTAAATAATTTATAATGTTAAATATCACACTCCATTTTCATTTCTTTGTATGGTCTCAGTGAACTACATCACATAGTATAATGTAATATGTGAACTATATATAGAACATAGTACTATGTAATATGTGAGGGACGGTTTGCCGGTGTAGATTCAAATAAAAAAGAGGGATTCTTGATATTGGAGTTGGAGGATTTTTTATTTACTCTGAAATCCTCCAAATCCTCCACGAAGACAAAATAAGTGTCGAGAAGTTTAGACCCAGATATAGTACTATTTTTAAAATCAAAACAAAACATATCAACCACAGGAAAATGCATTTTATTTCTTGGAGTTATGTGTGGGAAGATTCTATACTATAATTTAGTCAACCAAAAGTGGAAGTGATGGAGTGACCTTGCTTCATAGATTTTTTTTGGGAGGAGAAAAAAGAATTTTTGGATACATTTAAGTTTGTTTTGTTTTCTTACAAATGTGATAAATGTGATAAATATAATGAGGGTAAAAATGTCAAAAATTTGGAAAAATTCTAGAAAGAGTTTGGAAAAGATTTATCTAAGACGAACATAACGATTCTTGTTTTAAAGGGTGAGGAGAAAAATTGAATCCTTCTGAGAATTGCATAGTTTTGAACCCTTATAAATTATTAGTTGAGAATGAAACTTATATGGAAACAAGATTATGGAATTGTATTTATAAAATAAAATCAATGTCTAGTATAAGGACCCCTTTCTCCTCTTTTAGGGGTAAAATGACTATGTAAAATTAAATTTTAAACATTTTAAAATATTTTTCTAAGCTAATGTTATTGCTTTTTTTTTAAATATGTTGTAATTGTTTGAATTTTATATTGTTTCATTTTTTCAGGCAAGTTGTAAGAACCTTTTATTACAATACATAAATTAAAATATACATAGTTTTACAAAAAAGTTCTATCTAGAGGGGAGAACCTTCTATTACTCTACAAAAATTAAAATACACATATCTTTACAAAAAATGTCAATCTAGGGGAGATCGAAGATAATCCTTCAATTGCGAAAATTCTTGAACCAATTCCCTTTTTGTCTTATCTTCAACGGTATGAGGTTCAGCATCCAATCTAACCAACAAAACCCAAAGATATTAGACCGACATGGATTATCCCTGTTAGAAACACATGTGATGCAAGTGAAGTATCACCCGAGATACCTATAGGAGCTATAAGAATCAGAACTCCACATTGGTAAAGGGGATCTTCTCATGTTGAACATTGGAAGACATGTCATTACACATACTTATCAACATAGGGTTAAAATCCATGCATAGATTCACAACATATCCATAAGATCTATTAAACCATGTTGATTCAAATTACCTATTCAGAAGCTAGAATTTTATCATAATTCATAGTAGTAGAAAAAATAAAACATTCACATAATTACCATGCACCATTCGAAATAGGAAGTTTAACATGGAAACCCATACGAGAAAAACCACAATAAATGTTCATTATTTATCAAGATTCCAATATTGAACACTTTGTTCTGCACAAACAACTTGCAAACCTCTTTCCACAATCTCCATTACATTCAATCCACACACAAAGCTTGCAGAACAATGATACTTTCTTGACTCTTATTCATCTCTTTCATACAATGCACACAGTCTTCTGACATTACAGACTCTTCCTCACATCAACATCTATTCTTCTCCATACAAAAATTGACCAAATATAACAATATAGAACTCAACTCACTAAACTGAAGGGAACTTTTCAGAACTAAACCCCCCAAAATCCAGACCCTTTACATTTTTATAGGCTCTATTGGTCGGATTTACATCATGTTCCCACCACTTGAAAGTGGAAAACCCTTCTAAATAACTCACCTAATTTTCCGTCAAACTTTATGAACATAATTACTTTTCCCCAAAAAAATTCCAAATTTTTTGGAGTTGGTTGTTTCAACCTAGGCTTCGTCGCAACCCTATCCACACTGTGACTGGGTTTTCCATCTTGGAACCAAAACTTGTTGATATTTTACATAGACCCAACAAGACCCCAACACTCACATGTGTCTCATCCTGTGCCACTTCAGATGGAAATTTTTTCGTGTTTAGCTGAGCTTGAAAATCCTCAAATATTTATGTTACATCCTTGGTTTGTTGCTAAAAACCCTCTTTAACCTTGGAAACTCTCACGAGAATGTCAGAACTGAGGTGTTCTGAAACATCCAATACAAATGTATTTATAGCTTGCTTAACTTCAACATGAAGTTGGTGAATAGTTGCAGTTACCTGCTCTACATCAGCTTGAAGTTACATGACACGATCGATTCTTCCTTACTATTGCGTCTGAATTTTGGTGACCTATTGTTGCAGTATTTTAAGCAAGTAGCCTTACCCATATTCTCAACTGGTGACAATTTTTTCAGTGAGTGTTGCAGGTTGGCCAAACATGACTCTACTGCATGAAGTTTCTCTGATATTTCCTACAACTCAACATCATCCATCAAGGAATCCCATGCATGGGACACCTTCTCATATTCCTTGGAAAAAGTGACTCACCTTGTTTAATTTTCCTTATATATTATTCAACTACCATTCATCGTTTAGCCAATACTTCAGGAGGTATACTCAAAAGAAGCTTGGCCTCTAATTATGCAATATTCTAGAAAATGCCATTAGCAACTTCCCCTATCTTAAATACACATGCTTCAACAAGAATTTTAGTTGCGACCCCAACCTCTAGAGATTCTTGAAAGGAAATAGAAACAACTTGCTCAATTCGTTTCCTATTATGCTGCCACTTTTGTGCTTGATGCTCTTTATCCTCTAGCTTAGTTTGTAGTGACAACAAAGCATTATTTGTCTACTTCATTTGCTTGCACAATGTATGATCCCAGGCCTTGGTTTCTTCAACTACGACCCATTGAATGCTATGCAACATAAATATGGGAAGCACAAAAATATCTACCCTGTCATAACCAATATCCTGGACCATATTGTTGAGCTGCGCCATGCCCAGATCAAGTGATTTGGACATTATATGGATTTTACACTGCTCCCAAGACACTGGTAGCTCGACCAAAGGATCATCAGATGGGCCAGCTTCTTGCAAGTGTGATAGCCTAGTATTAACTACAACTCTAACTTCCTGCATGACCTTACAAAGAGTTTAAAGTACGAAAGTAACTCCCCCAAAGAGCTCAGTATGTCAACTATCAATATTCTGCTTTGTTTCATCAATAACTCCATCCATGCGACCTGCTAATAGGTTATAGTCATCATTCATTAATCCGATAGGAGTGGAGTCTATGATGAACTTCTACTTATTCCTTCCCTTTTTATTTAATTCAACTGCTTTTCGATTACCCCCCACAGCCAGTTATGTCGTAGTAGGACTCGACTCTTCATCACTATTGTGACGAGATATATGTGGGATTTCTTCTTCTTGTGCCTCCCTGGATGGGCACCCGATGTACCATCCTGTCACGACTCAATATCAACAAATAATAGATCACCCATGACATGATGCTTCCATTCTTCTGTCTAATCCCAAACTATTGTATCAACTTCCTCCTCTGATAGATGGAATGTAGTGGTTAACCACTATTGCTATATATCTACCCGTCTTGGATGCAAATATATATGGTGGGCCCTTGTAGTAAACATAATGATGTTCTTGTATCACTGGACAGTCACAACAGAAATCCTTGACTGACTCCCAATGTCATGCCTTAATTCATTAACATGCATATAAAACAAAATACTGTTCTCTTGTTGTCACCGTTGATTCTCATAAAACCATAGGTTCTTATGTCGTGCCCCTTGACATAGTACATTCATTTCCATGCCTTAGTGATTCGGTGGTTTGACCCATGCGACAAAACAAACTAAGGCAATAAACTAGGAATAAGTAAAAGGTGTATATCGTTCACATGCATCAATAACTTCAACTAATAATCCATTAAGTAGGAATGCTTCCCAATTCATTTTCACTCCTACAATGCATTGCTCAGCCACAATGATAGTACTAGCAGTGCACTGGTTTGATCGCATTTTCTGTAGAAGCTTGCTCGACAAAACCTTAGTTGCAAATATAACACCATGATCATTAATGGAATATATATCAAATCCTCGCTTATCTCACATGAGATTATACTTCTCTTGCATGTGAGAAACAATGATTTTTTCGTGCTCTTTACCAGCAAATAATGTTGTTGGTTCAACCCCTACCTTGGGTAAAATTGTAAAATTTCACATGTTGTTTATTTTCCTGCATAGTTAACCGTTGTTATTCCATCACGAGCTTCAATTTATAATATTGGTCTCTCATGTGCCAAAACATATCGACATAGTATCTCATCTAGTCCCATCTTATATAACTATCTAGCTATAGGCTAAAATTATGCTACTTTTACAACCAATTGTTTTCTTTGTGCTGTATTAAATCCTTCATGTTCCCTTCTTGTAGTCAAGAAATGAACTATGTATTCAAATTAATCATCAACCATCTTCATTGTGAATAGTTGTGCATTGGGAAGACTATAATCTAAACTAGTGGGTTCTTCTCTATTTTCTAGCCTTGAGAGATGGTCAAGACTTGCATTCAACTTGCTTGGTTTTACAATAATTTCAAATTTGAATTCTTGGAAGATAAGAAGCCATTAGCATATCTTCCCCCCCAATACTGGCTTATTGATGAGGTATTTTAAGGAAGAATGATCTGTAAACATCTTTAAATGACCACCCAATAAATGATGTCAAAATGTTTTGAGTGCATATCCCATAGAAAGTCCCTCCCTCTTAGTAGTTTTATAATTATCTTTTTCATTCTACATATTTCTACTAGAAAATGCAATGGGGTGATTGATAGATCCCTCACACAGTTGTAGAATTACTGATCCTAACACAAATTATGATGTATTGAAATGCACATGAAATTATTTTCGACTGTAAGGAAATACCATAATAGGTGTTGAAACCATTTTCTCTTTGATCACATCAAGACTCTTTTGGAATTCCTCATTCCATTGGAATTTAGTATCTTTCTTTAACAAATTCTCCACTGGAGCTGTAATCTCTACATAAACTTTGATAAAATTATGATAGTACCTAGTATGATTCAATGTGGTCCTTAATTGGTTAACTGACAAAGGTGGTGGTAGATCGACAATGGTTGTAATATTCGCAGGATCTATCAACATTCCTTCTCTGTATACTAAATGACCCAATATAATACCAAAATGAGCGAAACAAATGCACTCCTTCAAATTTAAAGAAATTTGAAATTGTATGCAACATTCAAGCATCATCTAAAGACTCTCAATATGGTCCTTAATCAACCCATATACTTTCCATTCGTCAAAGTCGAATTCTAGGAATTTATGAATAAAATATTTAAAAGGAGCTAACGCTATCCTAGAAAAAATAGTAGGCACACTCTTCATTCGAAATGTCATTACCATGTACTGGAAACAAGCCCACTCTATCCCGAAGGTTGTCTTATTTCAATCCTCTTTTTTCTTTCTTGATCTAATGATACCCTTTTAATCTATTCGTAAATTAATATACTTCTTGTCCCCCTAAACTTTCCAATACCTCATTTGTAAAAGATGTAGGAATAGATCATGCAAGAAAGCATCATTTAATTTCCTTAAGTTGACACAAATACAGACTTCACTAGTTTTCTTATCATGTACAACCATTTGGATGAATCACTCTAATTCTTTGAGAGGTTCAATAATCCCCACTTCCAGCATTTAGTCTAATTTCTCCATAACCTTCACTTTGTATCTAGAGTTAAATCTATAGGGTCGTTGCTTGACAGGATTTGAATCCAGTTTTAAGAGATTGTTTTATCTCACACAGGTCCCCATCAATTCCTTTCATTTATGTAACCTGGTCAGGAATAGGTGTTCGAATTCATGTAATAAATCAGTGATTTTCCTAACAGTCTCATCATCCCAGTAATCCCCAATACTTGAAAAAATTCATATTATGAGGAGACCTGATGTTTAGTTTCTTTATTTTCAAGGGATCCGTAAACATTTCATATGATAGGCCTGGTTCCTTCAATGGTCGACTACCTTCATACTCAGGGATGTGAATGTCTCATGGATCATCACCTTCCAGTTCCCTAGATATATAGTAACACTCCATCATCTTTGAATTATCACATTCCATTGTTGTAAACTTGACACTGGAACATAAAATTCCTCAAAAATATTGGCTTTAATAACTTCTAAGGTAGAATCAAATGAAAATTTTTCAAACATAAAGCTAAAAGTGTGTTTGAAGCTATTATCTAACTCATCCCAGTTTATAGTTCCTCGCTGTAGTTCAACTGATGTAAACCAATTTCATGGTATAGTGTCCAAAGTATGTATGAACAAATGTACCCATGCATGTCTGGGCACCGATCTCAACGTTTCCTAACAATTTTCAAGATGGTCAGTGAGACTCATCAACCTAGTATACTTATTACCAAAATAAGGAATATTCTCACCAAATCGGATTTCTAAGAGCCTTTGGTATTGAGGCCATTTCAAGATGGATTGTTAATGAGCAAACCACTATATTGTTGGCATATCTTTCATGACCACATCAAAAGCTAGAATTCATTGTGGGTCCAATACCTTATCTTCAAATTTTGACAAAAATGTGTTCAATTTAGGCAATCCTTCATATTTAGGAAGATCACATACTTCTGTACCCACCCATCACAAGAGGTTTATGATTCTTGTGCATTTTCTCATCGATACTTCATGCAACAGGTTCTACCAATTTTCCAATGCTTCTCCTAAATATGATGAACATGAACTAACACTCCTCCAACTTAATTTACCATCATCTATAGGATTTATATAATCATCCACCATAGAACAAATATTGTAAATATAATCCAAATTCCCTTCATTATATTAACCTCTTACTGGTTCGACATAGCGCTAGCCTTCCAAAGGGTCGATTGGAGAGATTGCTTGCATATTTTCCTTCAAATGATAAAATCCTATTTTTAAAATCAATGATAGTATGCTTCTCAATATCCCAGTCGATCCCAAGGAGTGTTGGATAAGGGTTCGAATCGTCAACAATATTTATTACCTCAAAATCTGTGTAGGTTAGCATCCTTTCCACCTCGACATGAACCTGTGGTAATCTACCGATAGGCAGAAACTTTAGTTGGTTATCTAATCTCAACTGAATAGGTGACCATACTAATTTGGTATTCCTCATGCTCTCCCATGTTTTCTTTGTCAAAATGTTGACATATGACCCCAAGTCAAGAATAATAAAATCCATATCATAATCATCTATTTGAGCATTTGTGCGTAACTATGGACATATCTTCTGTCTTTTATGAATATGATTGACATTCTTTTCTTGTCAAATACCTCTCTTAGGTTATTTAATTAGAGCTGATATCTCTACTAGAGCATCTTTATTTTTAACAAGTGCTAATCGAATTTTCAAAAAAAAAAAAGAATGCTTACTTGTTCTGCCGACTTCTTTGGAATTGATAAATAAAAGCTTAGAGACATGTTGGTGACTTGACCTTTGTTGAATACCAAAATATAAACATATTTTGAGGAATTATTCCTATCCATAAAATCATTTCATGAATCGAAGAAGGACCCTTTCTCTTTTTGGACCTCAAATGGAACTTTCTTTTGTGATGTAGGTCGTATTCTCATATTTTTCCATGTTTCTTTAAAATTTCCACCTATTTAACACAACGACGATCGGTATTTTTTCTTGAGGCTCAACTGAAATATTTTGAACATTATGATTTGCATTTGGGGGCTTGTTCTCATTCCTAGTAACCTTGGCCTATCGTTTAGAAATAAGACGTGGGAATTCCTCGATGGTATGATCCAATGCTTTATAATATGAACACATTGATGTATGAATTGTACAATGTTTGGAATAGTGTCTTGTATGTCGAGGATTATACCAGTTGAACTAGCCTATTCATCTACCAAACCATCCTCCTCAACCTCTACCTCTAAAATTACCACCCCTTACGTTGTGGGAATTGTGCATGTGGTCTCTCAGCTTACATTTTCTCATCGTTCTTCATTAAATAGGTATCCACTATCTTTTCTTGAAACAACTATTATTGCCTATATTATTATTCATCATGGCCCATAGATTGACATAATTTAATTTAAATACTAGAGGGTGTACTTAATATCTTTTCTAAATAAAAAAATTCTTCTTAACGGTGTCCCCTATATTGACAGATTCTACACCATGGAATCCCTTGTAAACTTAATTTATTTGGAGCACCCGAAGCAAGGTAGTTCAGAAAGGCTGGGCACAAATCCTTATGATGGCCTTCATATTTACACCTTGTGTGCCATACATCTTCATGAATATACTTCCCCTTCTTGATATATTGAATCTGTAGCTAAATATTGTCCAATTGCGACTAAATTTGTGGCATTATGACAAAATTTTCTCTGACTGGTGACACTTCTAATTTCATTGCAATTTATAAAGCTTCTATCTCGGACACTATCTTATGTTGCATGAGGGGAACATGAATGTGGGGTAATAGAACAATAATAAACCACTCTTTATGTTAAACATTGAACATTTGAAAAATCACCTTAGCCATCAGGGTCTTGAATCTCTGGTTGAAATACCAGATAGATTCACTTGGTGATTGCTTAATATCCTTCAATTTTGTAATACATTGCGACTCGAATTTAGGATTCTTGAACTCGTCTACTAACCCAGTTTGAATCTATTCTAAATAATTCTAAGGGGTTCCTATAGGAACCATATATAATTTCATATACCAATATAGATCACGACCCCTAAAATTCATGATCATCTTAGCCCTTTTTACCTCCTCATTCTAGAACTTTCACATAGTCCAGATAACTTCACACAAAAAACATTGTTTCTCAAGGTATTCCAACCCATTTTCATTAAATATAAGCAACTTCATGTTGTCCCCAACCATTTTATTCCTTTCGGGTACTGATGAATTTGAATTAGATTGACCACTAGTAGGAATTTTTCGACTATTTACATTACTCTAATTCAACAAAAACACTTGGATACACTTTTAATTCTTACCTCTGATACTGGAGATGTATGTAGATTCATAGGTATGCTGTAGTATTGGGTTCGATATGTATTTGACACCTCTTCCTCATCTTCATAAATAATCTAATACTCCTCTTCCTCGTCACAAGAATCCTCATCGAGTAGTGCCACCAATTCATATTCCCCTATTGCAGTTTCGCTACAAATCTATCTCCTTGTCGCAGTCCTTCTCTATTTATTTGATTGGAATATTATTCCACTCCTTAGATGGCCACCCTCTTCATCAGTGTCATTTACAACTTGGAACATTTTATATCACTCTTCCCATGTTCTCCATACCTTATTCTCGGCACTACCCATGTTATCCATTCCCAATTATTTTACTCATCAAACTCCATCCACAGAGTCCCTTTTTCACATGATATCATTTTAATCCACAGTTTTAAGGACTTCAGGTATCTACCTCTGGGACCTTGGAAAACTTCTCTCTTAGTATCACTATATGACTTAATAGTATCCACAACAATCTCAGTAGTATACCCTTCCAAAATGATGTCGACCCATGAATCAATAGCCCTTGAGATGGTATTATTAACAATCTCCTGTCATGGGATTAGTTGAGGCGTCCAACCCCTAGGTTCACCTCCTTAGAAATTTATATTCTAGCGCGATAATATTTCCAACCATTCATACAATATAACAATGGATTCACTAAATAAAATATCATCGATATCTGAGTAAACATGCCTTTGAAACTATTCCCATGATGTCAGTCATGACCCTTTACTTTCTTCTTGGGAAAATTCCCGAGCCTTTTATTTTATCCAATCCTAAATATCAGGATCCGTTGGGTGCCAAAACATGTCCCCTTCACAATGATCCAAGTCCCAACAAAGGAACCATTGTTGGATTATCTTCGACTATCCCAAGTTAAACGTATGATCTGACCAACAAAAACCGAAGGTACCAGTTTGAAGGGGTTTAACCTCATCGAAAACACCTAAAAAAAAAGTGAACTCTCACTTGAGATACCTATAAGAGCTACATGAATCTAGATTTTGCAGTGGTAAAGGAATCTTCTCATGTTGAGCATCGACAGATAGGTCATCAGACATATTTATCAATGGAGGGTTACAAACCATGCATAGAATCACAACATATCCATAATATCTATTAAACCTTGTCGATTCAAATTACTTAGTCGGAATATGGCATGTTATAATAAGTCATAGAAATACCCAAAATAAAATATTCACACAATTATTATGCAACATTCGACACAAGAAATTTAATGTGGAAACCCATATGGGAAAAACCACAAAAGTGTTCATTATTTAGAAAGAGTAAGATCTTGGATTCTTTGGTTTTTACACACAACCTACTAACAACTTGTGGATCGATGATACTTCCTTGACTCTTATTCATCTCTTTCATACAATGCATAGAACCTTATGACATTATAGACCCTTCCTCACATCAACATCTATTCTTCTATGTACAAAACTTTACCAAATAGAACAACATAGAATGAAACTCACTGAATTGAAAAGAACTGATCAAAACTGAACCCCCCAAAATATCGACCATTTACATTTTTATAGGCTCTATTGGAAACATTTACATCCCATGCTGACAACTCGAAAGTGGACAACCTTCTAACTAAAGCACCAAATTTTCCATCAAACTTCATCATCACAATTACTTTTCCATAAAAAACTTCCAAAATTGTTGGAGTCAATCGTATCTGCTAGTGCTCCATTGAAACCCTATTCACACTGTGACTAGGTTTTTCATCTTAGAACCAAAACTTGTTTATATTTTACCTAGGTCCAACATCCCTTCCCATTACACGAATGAGCTTCCCTTCCATTCCCATTTCAAATATGGATGCAACAAGCTTCCATTGAAAAACAAAAACCCTCATATAAGAAGAATTATCCTATTATTACATAGATCCATCATCCTCATATCAAATCCATTAAAATTAAATCCATATCAAAACACATTCCCAAATAAACAAAGTCAAAGAAGACATAATTAGATTAGGCTTTTTGTTAGTGAGAGTCCTTTTCCTGGGTTGTCGTCCATATGGACTCACAACACATGAGATGCCAATGAAGTTGGTGAATTGGTGTCCTCCAATACACACTTGAAAGGAGGTGATGTGAGATATTGTGCTCTCTCCATGTCCACGATATTTATCAGCATGTCCTCCTTCATATTTATGAATATCTGAGCTACCAAGTATCCAAAATGCTCATGCTCCATCATAGTTCTATCCAAAATGTTCCCCAACACTCAATACGGACTCAGAATCAAATATGTTTCCTTCCTGTTTGTCAATTCTCTAGCTCTTTGTCTTCCACTAATGTGATGGAATCGTTGATGTGCAACAGAATGTCCTCCTTATACTCTTGCCCAATTTCTGCCTCCTCTAAACTCTTCTCTCCTTGGCCTCGTCCCCCATGTCAATTCTACATACATTGGTGAGGAGCCATCGATGTTCTTTAGATGACCAAAAATGTTTCCCTCTTCTATGCCACTAGCATTTCATTTTGTCCCATGTCCAACACATCCCTCACTATGGCATCAAAATCCTTTCCATTAAATATTGTAGTTAATACATTTTTGCAAGTTCCATCCACCTCAAACCTCATCAATGTATTTGGGATTCCATTAATGGACTAATTCCAAACAACCTCAACAAATCCTTTACCAAACCTCATACTGTAATCAATACCCACATTTGAATTGTATTGCACCTTTCATTCATCACAAATTTGGTTCAAAGATGACGTCCTTCCTCCTCCATCACCTAACATTATATCCTAGTCTGATTAAAATGAAACATTCCATCCTACCATATTTCTTCATTAATGAGACATTCTCACACGATTTGCATTTAATACCCCTATTAGCCACCATCCTATGAATCAACATTCAACATGACCTCCTCGCATCTATTTTCCAAGTAACCATTTGCATGTGGATTTTATTGTTTGAATTTCATATTTGTAATGTATTGGTAATTTCTTGTGCTTACGTATTTATTTTGAATACTTATTTAAATTTTTTCCTATTTAATATTGTAGCTATATTTAGTTAATATGGTCCTTTTGTATTCTTGTAGTTATATTTTTAGCCATGGTTTTATCTATGCAGTTGAACATCCACTCAAAAGAAATTGTTGGTAGTGTGTAGAGAGGTTGATGCTCGGAGTTCGACTTATTTAGGGGAAAATAGACGTCGATAAATTTCTGGATTTCATGCATGGATACTACCATTATTATGCAATAAAGTTACTCATGATATCATTGATATTGTACGAGATAATTTCGACATCGCTCTGTGGTTTATTTTTCTAGATTTCATGGAAATAAGGAAGTTAAAGAATTATTTTGAATGGTTCAATGATGAAAATTTCATATTCATTTGGAGATGCCACCAAGGTATATATACTAAGTACTTTTCAAATACGTATGATTGTATCGATGGAGTACAACATGTTTACAATAAATTTTTTAATGATGTACTCATCCAGTATAGAGTAAGATATGAAAATTCAAGTATCTTGTTTATTGATGAAGGTCAATACCACTCGAAAGACAATAGTGAATATAATTGTTTAATAATGCCATTAAGCTAGATATTTGATGGTTCAGTTGAGAGAGATAAAAATGTCAGAACAATATTTTATTCTTTTTTAAATCACCTTGGGCCTTGTCAAAATATGGCGCGCTAGTTGAAAACAGTCAAATTTAAATGACAAAATGGAAGAGCATGCAATCTATTTTGATCTCGTAGGAAATTTAATTATTGTTATGAAATTGAGAGACAATTTTCTTGGAAATATTTACATGAGACTTCCCTTTTAATTTTTAAAATTTTGTTTTTAACAGAAGTATGAATCAAACATAAAAAAAAACATTCATTTAGTTTTAGACATAAAATTTACAACTTGAATTACTATTTAAAAATAAAAAATAAAATCTCAGCACGAGGGGTGTGATGAATGCTACTAATGAATAATTGAATGCATTTTATGAAGTATTAAATTAAATGGTATTTTTATTTTATAGTGTTCAACTAATTAAAATTTGGTTTTTTAAAATTAGTTTTCAAAATTTAGTGGTCGGTTAATAAGATCACATACTCGTATTAGACCTATCACGTACTCGTATTAGACCTACACCAAATATTCGATGGATACTGAATTATTCTCGAAATTTCCATAGACAAGATGTCAATATGACCAAATTATGATACTATGGTTTTAGGAGTGTTAGTAGATCCTTATTTGGCCATAAGGTTGATGTGGTAGTGTCAGGTAACATTGTAAGGTGTTTCCTGGGAAAGGATAAGGTGATCCTTTCCTTTTTCATTAAGTGGATATCAGGAAACCATAAAAGAAAAGAAGGATCATCTAATATTTTCCTTTGTCATTAAGTGATTATCAGGACCCCAAGTATTAAAACAAGGATCATCCCACAGTCCAAAAGGAAAACATATATTGTTTCCTTGGTCATTAGGTATACGTTGTCTCCAACCATGCTTATTTATACGTGTAGTTGTCCTACTCTAATGTTGTATCATCCAGGAAACAAAATATGTTTTAGGAGTGTCAACTGATACTTATTTCACCTTAATTTTTACGCGAAAATGTCAAGCAGTAGTGTAAGGTATATGTGGAGAAAGGATCGACTGATATTTATCATTGTCATTAATTAGATATGAGGAAACTAGAAGAGGAAAGAAGGATCAACCAATATTTTAGTTTGTCATTAAGTATACGTTGTTCCAACCACTCTTTTGTATACATGGAGCCATCCTCCTCTAATGTTCTATGGTATAGGATACAAGATATGTTTTGGGAGTGTTAACTATTCTTCTTTCATTGTAACATTGACCTGGTAATGTCAAGCAACACTGTAAGGTGTATTGGGGGAAAGGATTGCTCGATATTTATCTTTGTCATTAAGTGGATATTAGGAAACCAGAAAAGGAAAGAGGGATTGACCAATCTTTTACTTTGTCATGAAGTGGTCATCACAAAACCAGGATATAAATGAATGTTCAATTGACACTCCCCAAGGAAAAAATATATGGTGTACCTTGTCATTAAGTATACTTTTTCTCCACCCATCATCCAAGAAACTGAATATGTTTCAAATGTTTCGGTTGATCCTTCTTTTACCATAGGATTGATGCTAGATTTCATAGTATTCTCTTAGAGAAAGTGAACAATGTGTGCTAATGAACACATCTATCATGGTGGTGTAGAAGGATCTATATATAAGTTTATATCTCTTGTATCTTTGTTACAATGATGAATCCACCATGGAGATCGATTTTGATACAAGATCGATCGATTGTTATTTTCTTATTATGTAGATGATTTTTATGTGTTTAGTACTTTACTTCACACACCTTAAGTACATGCTCCTACAATGTTCTGTTTTCCCAAAAGATCGTTTTTTTTAAGTATCCTACAATCCTTCTTTCATTAGAGAGTTATCATAGAATGGTCATTCAACTTGTTCACGGTGTTCAACATTTGATATAGTTGAAATTATGTTTATTTACATGAAATTGGTTTTATTAAATTTTATTTTTTATACAAAAATGAATGAAATTGTTTAAGTGTTGAGATATTTAGAAAACTCGTTTCAGATTTATATTATTTATATTCTTTATTTTGCATGTTATAAATATGTTTATTAATACTAATGTGCTCTATGGTTTTGGTGTGTAGTTAGAGGTTTATTAGATAAATGGTTGATAAAATTCAAGTTGAATGGAGTATCGTTACATGTTATTCATAATAATACATTATCAAACAAGTTAGATTATAGATATGCATACATCATTGGAACAATGGAAAATGTTTATTTTATATGTCTAGGGTTAAGGGATTTTATTAAACTATGGATTACTATTTTTGAGGTTGGTTTATGGACATATGTGCAAACCAGAAATGTGAATGACTTTTTTACCACAATTTTTAAACATAACCAAGGTTAAAAAATAACAGCTTAGAATCATACTAACACAAGATAAATGTGATGCCAAACCACAAAAGGGCCTTTTTGGAGATGGAACTACAATGTATATGTCAAACCTTTAAACAATGTCTAAAAGATGCAAACCTATGCTTATGATGTTAATAACATAGTGGTTGTGGACGATTAAAAAGAAAAAAATGTGTGTAATGATGAAGGGAACTACGTAATTGCAAAGATCTATAATTGTGATGATGATAATGACACATACTTGTTAGATCAATTGTGTCATTTTTTGTTATGCCTTAAATATTTTAAAGATATATTGTGAAAAATATGAAATAAGTTTGTTGAATAATGTGTGACGAATTTTTATCTTGATATTATTCTATATGCATGGCATTGTTATATTGTTGTGTATTACTCTTTGAATGGTATTCTTAGTGATTTGTTACGAGAATTTAAAGTTCTGAACAGTATGTTGCTAAATCACATTAAAAATTTACAGATTGGGTTTCTAAATTTAGCATAATTAGATTCTAAAAAATGGCAGTCTTAGTTTTGGAAAAAGCCAAACCCGATTCAGAATGTGCCGATATTGGGTTTGAAAACTATTAAAATCCATTCCGAAAGTATCAATATTGGGTACAAAAATTTTAAAATGCAGTTCAAAAAGTGCCAATTTCAAACCCAAAAATGCAGCTTCCGAACATGATATTGACACTTTTTGAACTCTATAAAGATTGTTTTTGGACTTTAGAAAGGGTTCTTTTGACCTATTTTTGAAGGGGCTTGCTCTGGAATATGTCCATATTTAATGAACTGGGCATTTAAATAATAATTTTTCTTAATGTAAGCATGGCAAGAATGGAGCATAGAACATTTAGAAAGTAAAATCATTTATTTTCTAGTATGCAAGTTTGGAAAGAGAATCACAGAGTTTTTGTAGCTAAAACTTAGAAATTTAAAACATTAGAAACATAAGTTAATGTTACATTAAATAATTTTAAAATAAGTTAGTGCACCAACCAAGTCAACCTAGAAAATGACCTATAATTTACTCATTTAGCCAATGTGTTATAGGAATGGACGTCTCCATAATACATCCATGGTCAATTTTTTGCATCTTCCATCTTTTTAGTTGAGGTCTCTTCACTCTGATTTATATGAGCTATATCCAATAATATATGAACAAATCATGATATTGATAAGACATATATTTAAGCATGAAATCCCTATATATAATATAATCATTGTATTTTTTTCAATTTAAAAAAAATGACCCATAAGAACAATGTTGTTAATATTTTAGTATGTGAAATTTTCCATCTTAGTATGGATGCACCAACTTGATCTTTATTTGGGTGCATCACATTGATATAATAGGATACATTCTATGCATTTCCAAATGGTTAAATGTCAACAATTACATCACTTGCAAAGCTACAATTAAAATTCTTCATTAATATATAATGAGCCTATTAATCAAATGATGTATATATTTTCTAACAATATAAAAAAACTCGATCAATATCTAGTAAAACCATGACCTCTTCAATATGCATCTATTTCCATGTTATACTTGGATGTGGTCCATTTGGATTTATAGGGAGATATTTCCATGGGTTCACATATCCATTATTTTCACATTGATCAAATTAACATCCCTTTGCATCAATGAAAAGTCCACAAAACATGCATACTTTATCACCTCAATGGAACCCATGTCTTTACTTTGAACATAATAGTGTATTTATATTGTTCCAAGTATAGTTTCACAATACTAAGGCATGGATATATTCACTTCACCACACACAACATTGTAAAAGAATCCACGCTATGAAGATAAAATTTAACTTTTCTATTGAGCATGTGTTTCAATGTATGTTGAAAAATTTAGTGTTAATTTTCACACCGTAGATTATTACCTCCACATCAACCTTGTTTGTTCATGACCTTCATGGCCTATATGAAATTTACACTAGTAAACTACTTCAACATATGATTTGAGTCACACTACATCATGACTATGTTGGTATATTCTAAGTTCTCATTTCAAAGAAGCACGTACACCATAGTGTTCACCTTTTTTGTACCCCATTTAAAAATATCTCCAACTATGAAGAAATCGTGTATCCTTATCAAACCGACTCAACCAATAAAAAATAGTGTGTTGATTCCAAATTCCAAGCACATCCATCCAACCAAATCAAGCGTCATGTAAATATTATTTTGTTCTTTATGAATGATTCATATATCAAACCAAAGAAACATTGACCAACAATGCGTTGTGTCTATGATAACCATTGATATAATTTTATATTCATTAATAAAATTACAATTTTTTTCTTGATGAAAAAATACATAGCTAGAAAACATTAAAGTTTAATAAATAATAAGAAAATAAATATAATATGATAATGATAATTTAATAATTAAATGAAGAATCAAAGGGTGCATCTCTTCAACATAAAGACACAGGAAAATAATATTTAATAAGTCCTCAATTTTACTCTAATCTTATCTCATCAAATATTCATTTATATCTCTATATTTTATTTTTGATCAAATTCAAGAAGTAGTCGCTTCATTGGTATTCGAGCGAGTACAATTTTTGTTGTTGATTACAATTTAGGTGCTCCCCCATGCAACCCCTTCCATGCACTCCCCCGCGAATGAGATTCTCTCTCTCATAGTCCCCTATGCAAACCCTCCAAAAAAAAATATTAATATAATAAATAAATTTTTTAAACAAAAACTTTGTTATGTGTGTGTGTGTGCATTATTTTCTCACCCCCACATAAAAAAAAGTGTCATTCACCCAACTAGTTATAGGAACAAATAATGAAGGTATATACACCACCTCACATCCAAATCATCATAGATATGAAGAAACAACTAAAAAATATGGAAAAACAAGTCAACACTCTCAAAGAGATCATAGCCAAAAAACAAGAGGACCTAATAGAAGAAATGAAGAATAATAATGTGGTACTCAAAAAAAGAGAACAAAGATGAAATCACCGTATTAATGGAGAACAAGATGGATGTGATCGTGAACCTTATACAAAATCAAGATCTTAGAAGTTGCAATAAACGATGGAATAACTCAATCATGTATACCTCTTCATCTCACTTCACCACATCACAACCACATAGACCAGTAGCAATCCCCTATAATTCATCAAGAGGCACTCAATATCATCCCATTATGGTATGCTTACCCAAGGTCAAAATAGAACTATCAAAAAACAACGCGAACGAAGATCAATGTGTGGCATGGTTTTACATTTCGACATATGAAGAAAAGATGAAATATTCCTCCATGCATTTAGAAGCTAATGCATACAACTAGTATATCTGTGGAAAAGAGAAAAGTACTCATACACCTAGAATTTGTTTAAAACTGACTTTTTAAGAGATTCCTGTGAATCCCCGAAAATGAATTCTTTTCAAAACATGTCAAACTAAAAGAAAAGGGAAGTGTTGAAGAATTCGTGCATATATGGGAAGCTATCACCACACAAGTATTTGGGTTATATTGCAAACAATTACTTGAACTTACCTAAGAGGCCTTAATATCTATATCCAAAACAAATTAAAAATTCCTAATGTACTGACTATGGAAGTAGAAAGGAAAATGAAAAAGTACTAGAAGTCAAACTTTAATGTTCTAATAAATAAATTGGAAAAAATATTCAATAAAAACATACCACAAACAATAGACATAGATAAGGATAAATAAATACATCCACAAAAAGATGTTTGGAAGATTAACGAATGAAAGAAGGAAATTGAAAATGTTGTGGAGCAAGACGGGACCCCAGGAATAGGTGCCATAAAGGAGATAATTCAAATAAATTATACACATGTGAAGTAGAATGGAATGAAAAATTGGATACAAAATAGTCAGAAGGTGAAGAAGTACAGAATCCCCGAAATATTGCAACAGATTCAAAAGATGACAACACACCCAGGACATCACTTACAAACATAACATGAATCATCCAACCACCCACTCTTAAATTAAAGAGGCATATAAAAAATGATATTTCCACAGTACTAATTGATACAAGAAGTACCCACAACTTCCTTGACATAAGAATCATAAGGAAACTTAAGCTATTCATATCTCCAGTTCTAGACATGAGGGTGACGGTTGCGGATGGAATTGTTTTGAGAATGTGGGGAAGTGTCATAGAGTGAAACTCCAAATACAAGATTTTAATTTGTAATCGTAACTCTACACTTTACCTATGGGAAGAGTAGACATAGTTTTAGGAGTCCAATGGAAACAAACATTGGGTACCTACTCAACCAATCATCAAAAACATTTTATCAAATTCAAGGGGGAAGGACAAAAGTATAAGCTACATTATATTCAACCATCCCATACACAAGTTGAGTCATCTCAATAGATGGAAAAAACTAATATTAAAATGAGAATTATCTTAGTATATTGCATGATCCAATGCCATCAAATGGAGATGCAAGATTCAAAACAAGATGAATACAGAGGAGGCAAAATCCAAGAGTTACTTAAAAAACACAAGATAATATTTCAATATATTCCGATGGAGTTACCACTAGAGAGAAGGATTGAACATATAATAAAGTTTAAAATAGGATTAATTTTAGTCATGGTTAAACCCTATAGATACCCTCTCCACCATAAACCATAAATAAAAAGGCCAGTTCAAGATCTATTGAAATGTGGTGTTATTACAAAGAGCACAATTCCATATTAAATGATACTAGTATTAGTATGGAATAAAGATGGTGAATTAATATTATGCATAGGTGATTTATTATTAAATAAAATAAAAAACAAGAACAAGTTTGTCATTCATTGTAGTACCAACAACAATAAGTAATGTGGATTGCATTGGGCCTAACATACCACGGCTTCAATTTATTAAACTCGCTAAAGGAAAAATTTACACATTGATTTATTTCTTGAAATTCCACAAATATTTCAACTTGAGTCATATCTAAAATTTGTTTACAACTCTCACTATCCATGCCTCTAGATAAGCATAGTCACAAAACATTATTCAAATATGGTATAGCATGAGAACTAGTTCAAAAAAACTCTAACACTTTTGTTGGAATATATTATATTCCTTGGAAGGTAATAACGTCTTTGTATTATGTTGGAAGTTGTCTACAATCTTATGTAAAAGAGTAATGCATATAACCCATAGTTAAATGGTGTTGTAATTTACTTGTGTAGACTATTTGTCCATGGTATTGTATTAAGAGATGTTATTTTTGAGAATTATATTCTCCCACATGCAATATGTGAGAGTAATTCCTCCTCATCCATTAGTATATAATAGGGTAAAGTGAGTCTCTACATATCATGTATTCTTGATGTAGCAATGGTACTATTCTGACACTGCTGTACATCATCTATATTATTTGGGGTATTTGTGCTTTGTTCTCTTGTAA